>JANGFI010001475.1:3224-16639 GCA_025758705.1 Goffeauzyma gilvescens
GGGGGGGGGGAAGGGTAGGGAGGATGGTCGATAACGGCGGATTGGATGGGATGCGATGGGAGCAGAGTGCGATGGGGTTGCATTGCATCTTATTAGATCAACTGGACAAGACGGAGAGTTACTGGAGGGACATTATCCGCCTACTCTACTCTTGGGTCAACAATAGAAAGGAACAAAGGAGGGAGAACACAGCCCTGGTGCAGACCTGCACAAGGGTCTCACAGGGTGAGGTGGATGGAAGGAAAGGGGAGAGGAAATAAAGACAAGGCGAAACGTTTACAGAGGGAAAGAAACGGGAGTCCAAGGATTCCCTTGAAGATATGGTCATTCCATTGATCGCTGTGCCCAGGTCGCTCCTGGCAATTTTCAGTGGTCAAAGCGCTGGGTTTATGGGGTGGGCAGGCGGAGGCGGAGGCGGATGAGGAGCTGTCATCAGAATAGCATACATAGAAGCGCCATCAATCTTTGCCACGCACTACGTCAAATAATTTTCTCCAGTCTTTGAGCTCAGTCTTTTTTTTCTTTTTTTTTTTTTCTCACCTCTCACCACATTCAAAGACCAGCCAACAAACACCTACTTCAATTTCCTTATGCCAAGCAGAGGAAATGAACCATACCTGATAAAGGTTGGGCAAGAAAGAAAAAGCAAAACCCACGGCAAATGATGGGCCCCCCTTCTTCTGAAAGGCTTAATAAAGATTGTCCTCCCCCACATTTCACACCTCTGCTGCGAGACGGAGAGAGGAAGCCGGATTAGGGGTATATTCTCATGAAAGGAGACACTATCCTGTGTGAGGATCACAGGCAAATGTTGCCAGACAGAAACGAATTATGGAACAAACAATGAATTGCGACAATTGTCCACCGCCAGGATTGGGAACAACACATTCAGTCGTACATCCCGATTCACTCACGGACATATGAGATGAACAAGCGAAAGAATGAGACACAACGAGAATGGGAACACTAGGGTCAGTATTTATCCCTGTGATTCGGTGGCAAAAGCTGCACTGATCCCATCGACATTTGATGAAATTTTCCCGCGACACGCAAGCCGCAGATCGCTCCCAATTACACCTTTAAACAAATCAGGAGTGTTGGCTGCAATTATCTTGTCCCCCAACCCATAGGAGGTAACAAAAAGTGATTGCTCTTATGTAGCGAGCAAAGAGGACGACGTTGGAGAAAAGCTAAATGCTGAAAACGGTGGTCTTCTCCCTGACATCTGGTAAAAAGCTGTCGGTAACTTAGGGCTTTCCCCCGATAATCTTCTCTTGATTTCAGGAGCCGGAGGTATAGCGCAGGACCAATTCCACCCTGAACGCACTTTAAGCAAAACTTACGTGATTGATATACACAGCATCGACTTGTCCCTCGCGTGCAGTGGCATTACCGCTAGGAGACAGATCGGCGGACGTAGATAATACTCTAATTCCATGGGCACTGTATAGTACATATTAAAGTTATTTGCACTGAGCTCTGCACTTCTACAACTCCCTCTCTAATACTAGTAGACCTTCAGTGTGATGTGTCTGCGGGAAGAGATCGATCGCTCCCAAGCTCTTGATCGTGTATCCTTTTCCTGCGTATTCTTTGTCACTCCATCGGATAAGATCACCGGCGTTGGCGGCCACTGCGTTTCAGGCAAAGGAGAATTGACAAAGAAGGACGTCAGAAGATGTTTCAACGTAAAGTATAACTCGCATATTGCACAATGCATGTGCGCAAGAGAAGAGAAAAGAAGAGAAGAGAAGACCTAGCACTCACTCGTATGCACATTACAACTAACGTAAACGATCCTCTTCGGCTTGAACGCAACCACCTGTTTCAAGAACCCATCGTCACACCCTTTTCTCGGTGGGTCGACGATCAACGTCGTCTTATCACCATTCCATGCGAGCTTCTTGATGATGGGATCAAAGATGGATTCACTCGCACCGGCGTGGAAGGAGACGTTGGAGATCTTGTTCAGGGTTGCGTTGTGTGTGGCGTAGGCGATCGAGTTCGGGTCGATCTCAATACCACAGACGTTGGTGCTAGAAAAGATGCGTAGATTATCAGCGGTTTGTCCCGTGGCGCCACCTTTCCTCTCTCTCTTTCACTTGCTTCCTCCGAAGCGTTTCCTTAGCCTTCTTTTTAGAGATCAAATGACAGAATCGCACTCACAAATGAGAAGCCAATGCCAGACTGAACAAGCCACTCCCACAATACGCGTCCACCAAAAAGCTCTCCTCTTCATCATCTTTCTGGATCTGGTCTCTGACGAACTCAGTCAAGGGCACGAGAATGGATGCGTTGTTCTGGAAGAAGGAACCTGCTGGGAACTGCGAGAGCGATAAATAGCCGATGGACAGAGGGAGACAAAACAAATCAATCAGTCACTCTGCTAAAGGGGCGATATGACTATCAAATGTAAAAGCAGGAAGGTATTCCTACTCACCTGGAAGATAAGGTCCCCAACTTTCTCCGTCACGGTCTGACTATGATCCGTCACACAGATATGTCTTTCCGGGACTTCTAGCTCGACTTCTAACGGCAGAGTCAAGTGCTTTCCCTTCTTCCTCCTAACGACCACCTCTCCCACTTCACCAGCCGCAGTACCTTCTGCGCTGGCGCCAACATCGGCACTAGCGCTGTTCATTGATGCTTCTTCTTCCGTCTCCACGCTTGGACCTACACGAACGCTAACAGTCGCCCCTCCTTCATTCGGTTTAGTAACAAGTGAATCCCGCATCAACATCGTTGCCCCCCTCTTATAACTCGCGATCGCCTCCTTGATTTTTCTTCTTCCCTCCGGCATCGCATCATTGATAGCCTGTGTAGCAATGGGGCATTCTTCAATATCGATGATCTTACTCCTGCATTTCTCTTCAAACCCAATCTTAATTTCATCCACACTCGGGACTCGTCCGGGCTTATAACCACCTCGAGGGACATCGAAATGAGGTGTGATCTTTGTCCGATATCCGTATTCTTTCGGCGAAGGGATTGTTTGCTTTGCCTCTGGGATGGCGGAAGAAGGTAAACCGGAGAAATTCGCCATTGCTTTGGTCAGAACCCATTGTTTGAGTGCCAACTGTTGAGCATAGGGGAGGGATTGGTATTGACACCCCGCACAGGTCCCGAAATATTTGCATCCGATGAGACTTTCGTCTCGGGTGAGAGATACGGGGAAGCTCGCGCTCGGGGTGGAAGAGAGCCGAGAAAGCGGCTCGGCGAAGGAATGGAATCGTCCGTGTCGGACGACTCGGGCACGAACGACGTCTCCGGGGAGGGTGAAGGGGATAATCATTGTCCAGATCGGTTTCCCAGCATCGGAAGAAACAACGGCGATCCCATCTCCATGCGATGTCAATCCGCTGACATGGAAATCATCATCCGTGAAACTCCATCCTGTGGCTCCGACCTCTACGCCCTCCTCCGCTTCTGTTCCTTTACGATCCTTCGGACCCAACCTCGGCCACTTCTTCTGTCCAAATTGCTCATCATTGGGAGAAACATCGGGAGAAGGAAGCTCAGACCATCCAAGGGCAGTGAGGATATCTTTCAGCAATACCGGTTCAACCGCTTGGATACGAGTTTTTCGTGATGGTTTTCCATTTTTGGAGGGTTTGGCGTTGTTGTGTTTCGGGCGCTTGGCAGGAGCCTTCTCGGGGCCGAGGGAAGGTGATGAAGGAGGAGAGTGGTGGAGAGAGAGAGGAGCGTCAGGCGAGACGGTGTTGGTAGGGATACTCATGGTGAGAACAGTAAGTGTAGTGTGGAAACGTGCTTGAGTTACGAAATGGAAACGAAGAGGCAGTAGAAGTCGGGTGGAAGGAAACCGGATCCTGCTGAGCATGGATCTTTTTGATGTCTCGTATTCTATCTATCTATGATCTGAGACTAGTGGAAAAAGATGTGTGGCAGAATAGACAATTATTTAGGTCAATGTGGTAGTTTTATGAGCTCATGTTCCGATGATAGTAACCTTCGTCGCCATCGATAGCGCTCAACATCAATATGTTCCCATTTCCCCCCCCCCCCCCCCTCCCCCGCGGCTGTGGCTCGCGCCAAGTCCGAAATTATCTGTCCGACATCATTTAATATCACGTGATCCAATTCATAGGGTTAGCCAATGGAATCGATTTGGTTTGTAACTTGGTGTGGATGAGTTGACGAGGGAACAAGACCATGTTGATAGGATCAGTTGAAATCGATTGGATGGAGCAATCTGATTAGATCCGTGGGCACAGATGGCCAGGTTGGTGGACAATTGACAATGATATGTTGTATAAATGATAAAAGAAGGGTTGGGATTGGATTTGGGATGGGATGGGATGGGAGTCACGAATTAGGCGACTGATTGTTTTACAAAATAAATATGGAAAGAAATAAAAGAAGATTAAAGTGAGAAGAAGATGGGGGAAAGGAAAAGGACCTCGGAACCCTCATATTCGAGGGAGCTTTCCAGGAGTCCAAAATGAGATAAAGAAAGTGTAATAGATCATCTACAAACAAACAAAGCGAGTGAGCGAGCGAGAGCGCCGGACTGTTACAAAAATAAACGAAATGTTGGCGATGGACGGATAATGCAATTGATGCTGTTGATGTTGATGGTGGCGGTGAAAAGACCGATTGAGTAGATGAAGAAGGGACGATGATGCGATGCGATGCGATGGCGATGGCGATAAGATCTTAATGGATGGAGATGATTAACTACGGAGAGAGAAAAGGCAAGTCCTTGAAATGGATGGCCGTCGACGTGGATGAAACCCAGTGGCGTCGTCAAGATGTGAGAAGGATAGAAAGGGCAAGGCCCGGAAAAGGAGTGTGAATGATGTGGATGTTGAATGCGTGCGGGTCGCCGTTTGTTCTTCGTTTCTTTTGTAATTCTGATTTCGTGGTTAGTCGTCTCAATATGGTTCATCGTTCGTCGCTCGCTCCCTCGCTCGCTTGTTGGATACAGTTGGTTGAGAAAAAACAATAGTCTGTGTCGGCGAATGCAGATTTGTTTTCAATTCGTCAGCTTTCTAGACCAAATTCACCTTCCTCGACGCAAAACAGTCGCCGCGGCAAAGGTCGACTCACGTAAAACCCCAAAAAGTCGAAAATCTTCAACGTCTTAGACCCTCACTACTTCCCCAAACAACGGTTGAAAATCGAAAACAATTCCGGTTCGGCTCTAACCCAAGGGAAAGTCCAGAACCCAAGTTTCTCATTGTGGAGCAATTCACTGAACGTCGTCGTGACACCCCAAGGGTGCGGTCTCTGGGCGATGACTCGTTCGAGGAGGACTCGGGTGATTCGTTCAGGAATATGCCCGTCGCGAGGAGATGAGGTGAATAAGTGCAGGATGTAGAGCATGAAGAAGAAAGTGTGGGCTGAGGGGAATCGAAGTTGGTTCACAACGCTGTTCAAGAAGTTGTATTGACCTTCACCGTCGAGAGACGCAACGAGACTGGTTAAGAGGAGAACTTCAGGAGCTTGTGGATCGAATATGACCTGTCCACGCTGGTCAATCGATCGCTTGACGGCTGAGGATCCGAGGTAGAGAGTCAGAGAGTAGAGCAACGTCAAGTTGTAGGTCACTTGAGGCGGTGAAGAGGTTGAGATAGCAATTCGACTTCGGACTTCGGGTAAGATGGTAGCTAAATCAGGTTGACCATACTGCACATACGAATCAATAGCCTGTCGAATCTTGGCTTCATCGAGGAACCGAGCATAGTCGGTTCGGATTTCTGGAACGACGTGGAACTCGGGCAAGGGTGGTAAGTCACTCAAACTCTCGATTTCAGGTCGAAGTGTCATTCCACGGGGGAATGCACAGAGAACCACGTTTCGAAGTTGGATGCAGTGTGCGGGGATTGCAGCACAAAGACCGATATAGTGCTCGACCAAGAACTCGGGGAAGTCCTTCAGGATCACAAGCAGGATCCTCAAAGCACCTCGGAAAAGAATTCGTGATGGCTGATGCAAGGAGTTAGATTGAAGGAACGGGTTCAAGAACTTGAAGAGAGCCATGAGAACCCGGTAGAAATCGGCCCATCCTTCTTTGTTCGCAACTTGAAGCAAACGAGGCATAAAGTATCGATGAGAGATCAATGCCATCCAAGAGTAGGCGAACGAAGGAACGATAGCAGGTTGGATCGATCCGAGATGGTTGGCAAACGTACGCAGGCATCCATAGTAGGCCTGAGGGAAGCTGGTTTGGATCGACTGCAAGTCACTAAGTAAGCTGGAAAAGAATCGGAAGTAAGGTCGCTGCTCAAACGCAGGACCACGCTCCTCGTGATCGCGGACAAGCGACAATGCAGCGATCGTGAAGATCTTGGCAAAGTACAGTGTCTTGGCCGAGTCGCTCGACACTCCATGCGTGTCAGAATAGTTCTTCAGTAAGAGAGCGATCAGCTTACTGAGTGCGTCGACACCGTGGAACATCTGAGGTGAGCCGCTGGCCTTGTGCGTGCTGTACATGTCAATCGCCATCGAGATCGAAGTTCGGTAGAAAGCCGAAGAGATCTCTTCGCCCTTTAGAACACCTTGCTTTTGAAGTCGGTTCACGAACGGCACGAAGCTGGCCTCGACAGGTAGAGTCGAAGTGAAGAGACGGACCCACTCGAGAAAGTAGATGCCAAGAGCGGAGGTATCGATTGAGGACGG
The DNA here is from genome assembly GCA_025758705.1 of Goffeauzyma gilvescens. NCBI lineage: Eukaryota > Fungi > Basidiomycota > Tremellomycetes > Filobasidiales > Filobasidiaceae > Goffeauzyma > Goffeauzyma gilvescens. The sequence goes on from JANGFI010001475.1 coordinate 9,864, forward strand.
CACCAGGGCCTGTTGCGGCCGGTCAGATCGGAGCTGCAAGTCTTCGAGAAGTCTTTCGGTCTGCTCGGTAGCTCGCTGGTTGACCGCAGCCGTGCTGAGCGCATCAAGCGAGGCAGCAAACTGTTGTCGTTGCGCAACAGGCTGCTCGGTCAAGACGGCCTCTCGGATGAATCCAGAGGTGAAGTCGAGGACAGCGGGAGCAAACTCTCTTAGAATCATCTTGGCGAGCTGAGCATCCAACTCGGGCAACCGGATCAGACCCGCTCGGACCAGTGCGATAGTGACAGGAACGTTGAACTTGCGAGCATCTTCGGCGTAGATCAGCCATTGAGTGACCTCTTTGGCAACTTTGGGGAAAAGATCACAAAGTCTTTGCAAGATGGTGACAAACACCTCTCGTCCGAGGTTACCTTCCGATCGATAGAGAAGCTGAACAACCTTCTGCGAGAATGCCAAGGCGGATTGATCCGGGTTGATGGATTGCGTGGCAACGACTGGAACTTGTCGTATAATCATCTTGATGTCGTGGTGGAGCGGCAAGATAGCCAAGGTTTCAGCCGATGTTCGACTGACGATGGTGACAAGCTCAGCCACCATCTCTTGGAACTTCTCCACGCTCTGAGCCACCGTTGTCTTGCTGCCAAGAATGGATGACTCGACGACTTCGCCAAGAGGTACAGAAGCTGGCCGAGAAGCCGGGTAGGAGGGAGTAGGCGCCGTCGAAGAGTAGTCGACGGTGGTGGCGGCGGCGGTAGATTCAGCGGCCGCAGGTGTGAAGAACCTGGAGTGATCACTGAAATCCTCGTAGACTCGTACTTGAGAAGGCTGCAGTCCCTGGGGTCCCAATCGCAAGGCCTCGGGAAGCGCAGATCGAGCGACGAGGGCGGTGAAAGGGGAAGGCTGGTAGAACGGCTGTCCACTTTCGCGAGACTGCCTCCTGACGGCGTATGCTTTGGCCAGATTGACGTCGATATCGTTGATTGCTTTCTCCTGTGCAGCCGTCTTGATGATCGAGCAAGCGACATCGAGATTCGCGCCGATGACGTCTGACACAGCCTGTTCCGGCAAGGTCTCCTCTGTGAAACCACTGGTGAGCATCGACTCTCTCATTGTCTTGGTCATGCTCGTTCGAAGGGGTTCCTTGCAAGAGACAAGCGCGAGACTTCCTGCGAGTTTTGAGACCATCAAATGAGCCGACATCCTGAGCTTGTTCTCGTCTCCTTCCATACCGAAGTCCTTAAGCAGCAAGTCTCGAGACGAAATACCTGCGATCGTGACAGATCGCTCGACGACCGGGTTGATGAGCTCCCGAACGGCCTTGTCGATTGAAACAAGAACGATTCGCTTGAGAGTGGCATTCGACTGGAACATGGCGTGAGCTGGACCAAAGTTGATCTTGTCCGGAAGTTGGCTGACGAGCTCGTCGACTCGGCGGAGGTATGCGTTCTGAGCGGAATCGTCTGGGATTTCGTCTGCGGCTTGAGCAGGCATTTCAGATGGAGCAGTGAATCGCTCGAGCTCAAGGGCGAGACCACCTGGAGCTTCTGTAGGAAGTCGAGTTCGGACAGTGTCTGACGGCTCGATATCGGCCAGCTGGACATCCAACGATTTGCAAACTCTCTCGATATCAAACTTGAGCTGGAGTGACAAGTCTCCAAAGTGATAGAGCTCGCTGAGTACTCTGAGGATGGCGACGACCCATGGGTTGGGCCAGTGGAAGACTCGAGATTTGCTGCATTGTCGCATGATTTGGCAGACGAAAGGAATGGAGAGCTTCAGTCGCTTAGCAGCATAGCCTTGAACCAAGAGGTCCTTGACGGCGAGCTGTCGGTGTCTGATGGGCAGATCACGGGCGACAGTGAGTCGTCCGAGCCAGGCACCGAGGTTGTCCAAGATTTTCCGCTCATGGGTGTCGTTCATAGTTTTCGATGAGTTGAGGAGATTGTAGACTCGAACGTAGGTTTCATGGAGGATATGCTTTTCGAGGGTTGGAGTGGCAAGCTCGGTCATGAGCTTCTGGTACAGCTCGTGGTTGTTCGGCTCGACGGCGACACGAGTATTGATAAGATACTGAGCGAACCATCTCGACCAACGAGGTGAAAAGAAAGCCTTCATGTCGTTCACTTTATCGTCAAAGTTCATCGGTGCAAGATTGTTGATGATGAAAAGCATCTTGTCGGACAAGTTTTCATTCGGCGTATTGAAGGGATCTGCGGTCTCATCCAAATCGTCGATGCGAACGGCGGTGAATACGACTGGCTCTTCATCTTCTTCGTCATCGTGTCGTTCGGCAAGGGCCTGTTTGATGGAGTTAACGAGAGAAGGTTCTTCTTCGTGTAAATGGGGAATCTCCAGAAGAGCCTGGCACATCAGTGGGAAATCGTGCAACCTCGGAGCGAATATTTTGAGAGCGTCCTTGCCGAAAGTGAACATTGGCATTTCAGGAGGGCTCGAGACGGCGTCAAGAACGTATCTGATGGCTACGTGAAGCGGGGTGCTTTCGATCAAACGGTTTTGGATGATGGAACCGAAAATGATACCAGCCATGGCAAGTTGCCTATGCGGGTACATCTTGACGAACTTGTATTCGTCGAACAAGGTATGAAGCATGCACCCGAACAACTGCTGGTCTGCGTGAGCCTCTGACGCCTTGAGACGTTTGAATTCGTCGACGACCTGATCGAGCGAGATGTACTCCTTGAACATGCGCTGGTAGAACTCTTCGACTTGAGCTTCGACGTCGGCAGGGTAAGTGACGACCTGGAGTCCTGGTTCCTGTTCTGAGTGTGGGTCCAAGTTCATTAGTCTCGGGTAGACTTGAAGACAATAGTTTCGAATTTCCTTGAAATGAGCGACGTCATCTGCGTCAAGAGCGTTGGAACGTCGAAGTGCTCTGAAAAATGTGGCAAAAACTGTGGAAGTCAAAGGGGTCGTCTCTGTCGGTTCTTCTCCCGACCCGCTTTCGGAGTGAACCTTTGCCTCCAAGAAATCGAGAGTGGCGGTAACGAAGTCTGATCCGTGAGTTTCGATGCTGTGGAGGGCCCAACTTTCGAGATCGACGATATCTTTCCGAGAAGCGACTGCTGCGACGTCTAAAGCCATGTTGAAATGGTCAGACGTCAACAGTTTATCCAATATCCCGGCGTACTGTCCTGCGTCGACAATCTTGGTGACGTTCAACTCGTTTGAATCGTAGGATGAGCAGAGTGCGTCGAGGACGATCTCCGGGTTGATCCTTCCGAGAAGAGTGAAAACGAGAGGCGAGTTCGGTCGACCGTCAGCGAAATCGGCGAGCAATCTCGAGACGAGTTGTTCGTGCGTCTGAGACCACGGTTTCGGGTATTGAGCGAAACCGAGGAGAACGAGTTCGGGAACGAGCTGCATTCCACGATCCATAATTGATTCCCAAATCGGACCACCTTCATTTTGGCTATGAGCAAGTGCGAGTGAGACTTGCCTGACGTTCCATGATGAATTGATGAGCGAGTGAGCGGATTCTTGGACTTGTTGAGGCAAGTCCGAGAGATCTTCTTGTGTGATCAATTTGTGCATGGTCGGGAATTGAGCGAGGGAGAGTCGTTCAGGAGGGATAGAGAGTAAGAAATCGAGGATAACGAGTTGAGTCTCTGTATTTTTCCATTCTTCCGAGACGTCTGATGGGAGGACACCGTCGATGGCTGCATGTGGTGGAAGGGCGGCACCGGTCAACAGATGGTACAACCAAAGTCTTGCAGCTTCCTTTTTGAGCACCGAATCGGGTTTATCAAACCATCGTACCACTGTTGTCCAATTGATTGAAGGACAAGCTGTTCGAATGCCCGCCATGACTCCCCCGAGATCAACGCCACGACCGATCTCCATACCGAAAATAAGGGATTCGATCGTCTTGGCGACTTCTTCCTCGATGTGCTGCTGCTGTCTTCCGTGCCACCACTTGCTAACGACAGCCGCGACGACGCTTTCATCAGCCGTCAGACCGTCACCGAGCTCCATCAAGACATCCGCAAGGGGTATAGGCCCTGGCGCGAGGTAGGGCAGTATTTGGAGGATGAGCGCTGGAGAAGAGAATTTGACGGTGAGACCCGTAAGCAGTTGTTGACGCTGATGTGTGTTGAGTGGGATGGCTTTCTGCGAATGCGAATGCGTCTGCGCTTGGCTCTGATTTTGGTAAGCCTGAACGGCGGTGTTCTGCAAGGGATACTGTGCGAGCACGATCGCCCTGGCCTGATCCGTCGTAAGATCGTTGTTCTCGTCCCAAAAGGGGATATGAGGGTTCATCAATCGATTGACGACCTGTTCATGTTGATTCTGAATGATATTCGCCGCTCTTTCAAGCATGTTGCTTCCGTTTGGGATAAGATGAGGGCTGAGGAGGACGTTGCAAGCGAGTGCATAGACGTGTGCTGGGGAAAAGTTCAAGAGATTGATCGAGATAGGTGGAGGTGTCGAGGGCGTAGGTGAGACAAGAAGAGTGTTTACGAAATGAGGAGCGAGAAGTGGGTCTTTGGAAGCTCGTTTCGCTTCGGACTCGAGTACGCGCCAGGCAAGGACACCGGCACCGTTCGATGGGATCGTGAGGGGCGTGCTGAGTGGTGCGTCTGGGTTGGCGCCGCCAGTCGCTGTGATTTGGGATGAAAGTAGGTTGAGCACGGGGGAGGTGACGGTGATGAGTCGACGGAGGAAGTGATGATACATTTCCGGCGAGTTTTGTGAGATGAGCTGCGAGGTGGGAGCAGAGTGAGGGGTAAATGATGTGAAACGGAGAATGAGGGAGGGTGTCAGTCTTGCACGGACGGCTTGGTCGCTGCCGCTTCTTCTTCCCGTGCTCGATTTGTCTTCCCGGTCACCTCCTCCACCCTTTTCCCTTTCTGACCTTCTTCTTCTTCTTCCCCTTCCATTTCCTTTCAATGCAAATTCTCCAAAACAAGAAAGGGTTGCTTGAATTTCACGCAGAAGAGAAGACGCTGCTTCCTTCTTCCTTCCTGCTCCTGCTCCTGCTTCCGTCTTTTACTGCCCCTTCTTCACTCCTCTTTTCTACCGCAGCCGAGAACACTGTAAACCAAGAACGTCGTACCAAGACAGAAGGAAATACTTATACTTACAGTCCGTATCTCCCCGACGTTCCTCTCCCAGCTTTCTTCCGTGAGCGTGCTCAGAAGAAAAACGATCTGCGCTTTCACGATCGTGGAGACACTGCTTGCGCCTCCTGCGCCTGCCGCTGCCGCACCTGCACCTGCACCCGGCGCCGATGGAAGGGCAGATTGGGAGACTGAAGAATTGCTGGTCCCGAGTGTACCGGTGTTAAACACATCGAGCGGCTCGAGCGGTTGGTCCCGCTCATCATGTTGGTGCTGGTGTTGATTTCCATCGTGTGGATGTCCGCCTCCGGCGCGTTCGTTGGAATGTTCGTGGTCCGCGGAAGAAGAGGATGAAGAAGGCGCGGCGTTGGAGGAAGAAGAAGGTGGAGCCGGTGAGGGGGAGGGTGAGAGACCGGGCGGAGGTGCGAGGCCCGGGGGGCCAGACATGGTCAAGAGACTCGGGGGTGGGATTTGTGTAAAGGACGTGTGGGATGGGGGGGGGATGGTTTCGTCTTGATTTATTGGAGTGTTTTGATTTGGTTTGGGATGATGCGTGGTTTGTCGTTTTGGTTGTCTGCTTAGTTTTGGTTTTTGGTTTGTTTCTTTTTCGTTGGGACGTATCCAGGCGTATGTATGTTCTCTGATGAATTATCGATTATCGTTTGAGCTTTCTCTCTCTCGCTAGGCGTTCGTTCGGTCTAGTTCTGCGCACTTAGAAGCAGTGGTGACGAAAGGCTGGAACAGCAAAGGGATGATGATGTTGCTTGGTCGTCGTAGAGAAAGGAGGGAGAAGAAGACATCGTCGTGTGTAGGGGGATGTTGTGTGACGTTGTTTTGTGAATGATTTTCTTTATTTTGACTCGGAAAAGAAAAGAAAAGCAAAGCGACGGTTCGACACGACGCAACGGTTCGAAACGACAAGCAAGAGACGATAGAGGATATCGATCGACTTTTGTTGTTCGCTTTGACGTCCCTACTCCCACGTAGCCGATTCGAAAGCGCGGTTGTTCTTTCTTCTGACCTCTCGCCGATATTCTGTTGGGAGTGTGCGTCGAACAACTCCTCTCTCTCTCTGTGTTCCTTGGTTCCGTTTCCGTTTCCGTTTCCGTTTCCGTTTCCTTTGATCCGATTGATACGGTTTTGTTTCGCCTTCTAGTCTTCGTCCGAACCCCAAACGCAAAAACGAAATATGTTGTGAATGCCAATCTTCGCCTTCACAGCAAGATTCACACGAATCGACCGTAGAAACACCTTTTTCTTTCTTTTAACGTTTGTTTTTTTAATTTTACCGGGGAGGGGGGAGGGGAGGGGGGACAGCGAGTATCAACCACAAACCAAAGGACATGCATGCAAAAGGATGTTGGTCAATCACCCATTCGATCATCTCCTCGCATCTTCCGTCGTCGTCCGTCGTCGTCCTCGTCGTCGTCCTGTTTCCCTGGTTTCCCGTTGTCTACCGTTTGCGTTTGTTGGACTCTTGGAGTCGATTCTTGCGGTCGTCTCAGTCTCAAGTGGGGTTCCCTCCCTGTCCTAGCGTCCCTTCGTTGGTCGCTGGTTGTCAACGGAAGGAAGGAAGCATGGGCTCTCTCATGTTTCGCCCTCCCTCCCTCTCCTCCTCCTCCTCCTCCTGCCCTGCTTCTCTGCCAGCCAGCCCCTCTTGCACCTCCCTCCCTCCCTCCTCCCCCCCCCCCCGCCCCC
>JANGFI010001476.1:0-16663 GCA_025758705.1 Goffeauzyma gilvescens
CACCCAACCACCCCCCCCCCCGTCTCTCTGTCGTCATGTAATCAGTACGACGGACGATACACCGCCTGACGGACCACCCCCATGTACATCCCCGTTCATCTTCATCTTACATGGCCCTTTCACTCTTTGGATTCATAGTCATCCTCTATATAGTCGATTTTTGTTGACCCTTCATTCTCGATTCTCTACAACCAAGTAACGAATCCAATCCAATCCAATCCATATCCATATCCACCCCAATCCAATCCAATCCATATCCATTCCTCGACTCCCTTTCCTTCTTCCTCCCTTCCTTCTTCCTTTCCACTCATTCGTCATGGCCGCTCAAGCACACCGCCCCGAACAAGCCAATCACTCCATCTCCATCTCCGGCTCCAACGTCGGCTCCAATCCCAGTGATAAGGAGGTAGCGAGCCCAATCTGTCTCGTTCGAGGATCGATCAGTGAGTTTGACTTTTATTTGGTTTTTGCTTTGTTTTTGTTGGGTGTGGTTTTTTTCGTCTCGTTTCGCTTCGTTTCGTTTCGATGCATCGCGGGATTTATCTGGATGATTGGGTTTATGGCTGGATAGCTTCATGGTTGGATGGCATCAGGGCCTCGCTGGAGTACGCGTGTAAAAGCAAAGAGAAAAGACAAAAGAGAAAAGAGCAAAGAGGCCGGCGACGGGAGCAAGGGGAAAAGGAAAAAAGGGAATAGGATCGGTCGTGGTCTCACTCCTTGGCTTTGACGTTGGTTGCATTGAATTGGATTTGAGATTTGGGATGGGATCGAGATTCTCGGGTTGGTGGCGACTATATCATTTCAGTTCATTCCTTTCCATTCCGTGGCGTGGCGTCGCGTGGCGTGACCTGACGTTACCTGACGGAAGTTTTGCTGGGATCACAGAACATACGGTATTTCCACCGGGATTTTCGCTGATAGCTTGACCTTTATCTCTTTTCTTTCCCTTTTCTTCCTTTTCTTCCTACCTTGGTTCTTTCCTCCTTGATCTTGTTCTTGGTCATATTTTCTGCCTCTCTGACCTCACCTTTTTCGCCGTCCTCTCCTTGACCTTCCTCGCTATTCTCGCCCTACTCGCTGCTCGCCGCTCGCTGCTTGTTCGCCACGAACGATCACCTCGCCAGACATCGACGAATTCTTTCATCTCCCTCACATAGTCCGCCCTGGCCAAACAATATCCGCAACCTCCACCTCCCGCCGTCTCGGTGGGAAAGGCCTAAACGAGGCCTGTGCGGCTGCTCTTGCCGGCGTCAGAGTGGTCCTGGACGGAGCGGTCGGGGAGGGCGAAGAGGGTGAAAGTGTGGTCAGGGAGTTGGAGCAGTTGGGATCGAGTGCAGCGACAGCAGACACTACAGATGCAGGAATCGCAGACATGAGCACAAGCGGTAAAGGCAGGATCTCAACAGAGAGAGTTAGAAGAGAGAAAGGGTATGTGACGGGGAGAGCTGTGATTCAGCTAGCAGATGATGGAGAGAATAGTATCAGTGAGTAAGATTGTCGATTTCTAGTGCTCACCGAGCCGACGTTCTATATACCAAGCTCACCAATCTGTATCCCCCCCCCCCCCATCTCGTGCTCGCTTTGCTCAACGCAGTCATCCTCGCCGGTGCCAACTACTCCCCTTCACCCAACTACACTCCCCTCATCCCAGCCCACACAACCCACCTCCTCCTCGCGAATGAGATCCCCTTCTCTTCAACCCAGGCGTACCTCTCAGCCGCACACGAAGGGGGCGTCACGACGATATTCAATCCGTCACCTATGCCATCCAGAGAAGACTTGAAGCACTTTTATTGGGATAAGCTGGATTGGTTGATCGTTAATGAAGGGGAGTTGGAGGAGATCGCTAGTGCGTTGGAAGTCGAGGACCGTAAAGGAAGTCTCGGTGCAGACGGAGAAGGACGGGAACCCGGAAACGCAGACCTGGAGACTCGCACGAAGTGCCTCGCGAAGAAATTGTACGAACACTCCAAAGTCAATGTGATTTGCACCATCGGGTCCAAGGGCATGATCTACTGTCGGTCTCCGACTTCACTTTCGGCACGCAAGACTGATGACACCAACACGGAGGGGAACGCAAACGAGATCGCACAGGCGCAGGCGGAACCGTTAGTGAACCATCTCGCGGCGGCTCCGTTGCTAAAACCCCTGAAGGATACAACGGGTGCAGGCGATTGCTTCTTCGGCTACTTCGCTGCCGGTCTCATGGATCTACCTTCTTCTTCCACGGACTCGGCGCGGACACCAACAGACACAGAGGCGTTCGAGCACGTTCTGAAAACCTGTTTGACGGCTTGCTCGATTTGCGTGGAGAATAATGGCGCAAAAGATAGTTATCCGACTTTGGAGGAAGTGAGGGAGAGGATGAAGGTGAATTGAGACGACGATCACGCATTACGGATTGTCGACATCGACGTCGTCGACGTCGTGACGGATGATCCGGTAAGGATGGGGGAAAGCGAGTGGAGTCTCTGGATTGCATTCGAAGTCTCCGTAGACGTTTGGGGGGGGGGGGGTTTACTTAGCAGTATTCTTCATAGAACACGTACTCCACATCTTGGTTCGTCCAGGTTACCGATAACTCATCATGGCAATAGGCATATATACATCTGAAATGTCGCGATATTCATCAGCGACTGATGGTTCAAGAGGAGGATTTATGCGTGTCTCCTTATCTTATTCCGTATCTCGACGGTTGTAGCCGGATCTTCCTTCCCTCATCCGCGTCCACGTCAAGAGCAATAACGGTCTTGGCGGTCTTTGTCAGTGAGCACCTTCAGTGAATCCGCAGGATACTTCTTCGATGCCTCAGCATACATCGAAAGGTGTCTTGTTTGTTTGAGCTGCTCGGTAGGATTACTCGCTGATCCAACCAAGAAAGCCCTAAAGTGTATATATGACCGTTCATGCCTGAGATCACTCTCCGAGTCGGAAACCTTCTGCAGCCGCAAGGAGGTTATCTCGCTTGGCCATAATACGACGACGTTGTGACAGGTCAGGCGGGGGGGTAGAGGGTGGCTGTGGAGCACTGGTGATTGTCTGACAGCTTGTCAACCGATAGAGCTTGTTTGTTTTGGACACCAGGCTCGAGTCTCTATAGCTCGGAGTCGAAAATTGTCTTGTTTCTGAGCTGCTGGTGAGTCACAGAGCCCGACATGTGGCTGCCCCGTTTTAACCAGTTCTCACCTCAGCCGGTCGGAGGTACCCAACAATTCGAAAACAAAACTCGGGACAGTGGTAATCTTCCGACAAATTTTTCCGATCAACTGACAATCGGGTTGATATCCCATACACCCCTGCAAGTCGCCATATCAGCCCGGGAGGAGGTAGCACAGTTCGAGATTCGCTGATACTTACCTAAGACCATTCAGACCAACCATTGGTCTTCCCTCCTCCACCCATCGCTTCCACTGTGCAACCGTAACAAGCTCTTCTCTCAACTGGCCTCTGTCCAACAGCTCTTGCCTCATCACCCCTCTCAAAAAAGGTGTTGCTGGATTGTAAGCTGGGGTTACCCATTCCGGGGTGTTTGGCGAGTCTGATATAGGTGCATGAATCGCGATATTTGATGTTGTGAGTTCGGTGATTATTTCCACCGAGATGAGAGGATCCCGGAAGTGCATTAGGCTGTCGAAGGGAACCTCCAGCATTCCTTGCGACTCCGCTTCGGTTTCTACAGGGGAAGGATATCTTATCAACAATCTCCGGTAACTTCGTTTGAGCACCCGCGAGCAATTGTGAGCTCACTTGTGCGAGCTAGGGCCTCTTCATAATGATGTCTCTTGACCGTCTTCCAGTTGTAGAGCGCATTCTCGCTAGAGTCAGCAATCATCGAAGACTGCGCATCAAGCATGACCACCTTCCCACGCAGGTCGGCGGCGGGTAGCGAGAGATCTTGTCGAAAGGGAGCTACACACGAATGTATGTTCAGTAACTGACTGCATTTCTCGGGACAATTCAAGGATGACTTACGGGACCCTTCTGGCATCGGAAATACCTCTACATCGACCTTGCCGGAAGCATGAACAAGTATGCGCACCTTTAGAAGATTACAACATGTTCGGTCAATCATCCAGCCTAACACCAAACGAATCGCTATAGTGGGACTCACACGCCAATCCCCTTGCCGCTTCGCTTTGACTGCCTCCCACAGTATAGTCTTAACAACCCCTGCCCCTGGCCAACAAGAGCCATCTGAATTAATACCATTCTCCTCAGCTTGATTATGGAAATACGCATAGGCATTTTCCAACCGACGCAGATGGCGATCAAGGAACGGGAAGTCGTTCTCGTCCATAGTAGTAGTGGGATCGGAGGGTGTATAGCGTAAGGTTGTAAGACAGCTGGGAAATGCCTCTTCGGGTGGGAGGGCTGGTCTCAACTCTTCCTGTTCGCGTTTCCATTCCTCGTGGTACTGCAAAAGAGATGAGAATGAGCAAAGTGGTTAAACTTGGAGCTGAAATAGCACGCCATCTAGTACACTCACTTGAAAGAAATTGCGTCGTTGGCCAACGGGAATCCCTCGGCAAGATGTCAAGTCGAGACGATGCAGATATGGACAAGCATCGACAAAAGCGTGCACAGTTGGCTCTGTCACATGAGGAAGAAGGGAAGGTCATCAGCATGCTTAGAAATGGGCCAACACATTTGGGGATGACCGCTCACCGGTCACCCGTGTCCCTGAAAGATTCAAGCTCTCCAGGTTCTTGCATATTGTGAAAATTTTGATCAGCTCGTCGTCAATTTGTGCGTTAGACATATCAAGGGTCTCAATAGCGGGTGTCAAGTCGGCTCTGAGATGGTCGATTATGTCATCGCGCACTTCAAGGACGGCAGGAAGGACGAAGCTGGAATTTCGAAGGTTGAGTTCCTGGATGGAAAGCAGTGATTCATCAGATTAGATCTCTGAAATAACAACAGAACAACGACAATCGATCTGAAGTATTTTAGATGGCTCACTTTGACACCGACCCTCTGCAGCAACATCAAAATGGATGACAGTGCTTCAGCCTTCCCGGTTGGATAAGACGATGGAAGGATTTCGATGGACAATTTCTGTAATTTTTCGCACTTGAAGAGCAAGTCAAAAATGCTGCCTTCTTCATCAAACATGGATCCATTTGGCAAGACCCTGCAAGCAAAAACCTCGAGTGTCTCAGCAGAAGGATCCAGAAGTGGGGGCAGGTGATTTGCATGTAAGACCACGTCAGGCATAAGCATCTTGCGAAGTCGTTGGGGCGGACACACACGGGCGAAAGGGAGGTGTCCGAGGTCGCCAGAGAAGCCAGAGATGTCCAGGTTTTCCAGGTTGGAACTGATTGAGAACCAGAGAGGTTGCAGTGGGTACCATTGGGATATTTTTGTACCTTCAGAAAGGCGGATTGGCATTTGGGACTGTTCGGGAAAAAGAAAATGAAAGAATCCTAGAATCAGCGATGCCGTGTATGTTCCAACCCAAAGTGAGGAGACAAACTCACTGGCTGCTTCAACTTCAACGTCTTCAACTTCGCCAGCGGGACCCCTTCATCTTCCAGTATATCATCCTCAAATTGATCCCCAAGTGCCTTCCAAGCCTCCTTGTTCAATTTGGTGGGCTGAATGAGCGCTTTGCAATGAGCGAGTTTGAGTACTTCGATGTTGCGACAGGAGAGGATTATCTCGACGACATCTTGAGCGGTAACGGAGGTACCGGAGAGGTTGACGACCTTGATCTGCGGTCCGAGACTGGCGATGACGCCGGCCGTCTTGCTCTTGACCTGAGTGATGTCTCTGCCGGGAATCAAGGAAGCGAGACAAGGGAGAAACCGGGGCAGAAACAGAACGTGGCCAGAAAGAAGTTGAGGATGGTTGACGCCATTCTATTCAGCAGTGCTTTGTTCCTGTTATCTTAGCAACCAATATGAATCTAACCCACCTTAACACCACCTCTTCCACCATCGGCAGTCCTACCAGGTACTTCGCCACCTGGTCATCCGTCAGTTTGGAATTCCCGGTTAATTCGAATCTCGTAATCCTCTCCTTATCCAGATGCAGCTGTGCAAACGTATGCATGTTGCTGACCGCGTTGATGACATCCCCGGGGAGATAGATATCGGACAAAGAGCCGATGATTTCGCTGATGATATGAATGCTGAAGACCTCAGGACAATGCATCAATAGTCGTCTCCAGAGTTTGTTCATTAAATGCGGAGGAATAATCTTGAGTCGATCGATTAACCGGGTTAACTGTAAATCTCCCCATCTGTTACCCAACGCCTTGAAACTGGCTGCAAAGACTCGTATAGCCGCACTCAGGAGTGTCGGGCGAGTCTTGAATGGTGATCTTCGAATGGATGCTGAAGATGTATCCACTAACGAGGCAGCGACAACGTCTGCCCAATCAGTGGAGGATGTGATGAGTCCATCATCTCCGAAAGGTCTCTTCCGTGCTCGTTTGCGAAGAGGTGGAGAGGATGTACCGGAGGGTCCTGCAGTCGAGTTTGCATTTGTTCCCGAAGTCGAAGCAGTTTTCGCTTTGGTTTTGGTAGTCGGGGCCTTTCGCTTAGGCGGCATTGGAAGAACGGGAAAACTTCAGGACGTATATCGGCGATCTAGTCTCAAGTCATCCGTCGCAGCGATGAGCCGATGAGAAATGTCTCCGTCCCAATTTCATTTCATCACAATCACCCAGCAATAGCCATTAGGGCGAGCTGGGATTCATGATTTATGATACGATTCCGATATTTATTTGATAACGTGGTTGATTGATTATCGTCCATCATTTTCCATGAGAATGGTCCCCTCAAATCTTTGCGCGTTCGCCTGCCGCGTGACGTCAGCCAGTGAAAGTCGGTAGTCCACCAAATGCAATTCAATTGGCTTGAAACGTCTTCAACTCGTCTAATTGATACCACGTTCGATTATACAACTACTACTCGTCGGTGGAGTGCAAAGACGGTGTACTCAAGATGACATATCCTCCTTTGTCGAAGGTGGAAAGGGAACGAACACGCACACAAGCATACAACTTCTCCAAAATACCAGGCAAACTCCTGTCTCTCGAAGCACTGAGCACCTTCAGATGACTACTGTCCAATTGTGAGAAGGCGGGACACAGTCTTCGATTCTTACCCATCGGTATTAGCAAGTGCAATTCCGCATCTGGAGATGTTCCTCACAGTGGTGTACTGTACTTGTAAAGGTGTCGTCCGGATGGAAATCAAACGCTAGACGTCCGAGGAAAAAGAAAGCCGATATCAGGGTGTCGAAATGGATAACAAAAATGAATGAAAATCACGATAAGACGAATCCGACGGGACATGAAGCAAAAAAGAAACTAAAGAAAGCGGGAAAGTCCTCATTTCTTTCCTCTTGCTCTAGTCTAAGCTCTTAGGAACAACGAAGCTGAGTGACGCAAACGATATCTAACCTTTTGATTGTACGATAATGGAAGACGGAAACAAAGCCACTGCTTTTTCTGATTAACCTAGTTCAGATGTGTAGATTTGGTATCTGAAGCCAAGGAACGGAACAAACAATGAGCTCCAGCTGCCTAGTGCCCAAAAGTTGTGCAGATTAGCTCTTACGAACGCCGCGTTTTCAATGGTATTGTCTATACCGATTTGCCGACGAAATGGAAGTAGCAAGTGATTTCGATCACCGCAAGGTTGCAAAGAGATCTTGATTGCTGGTTGCCCGATGTCCGTCATACACTTAGGTTCGGCAGTCGGAAGAAAAAAACAGAGTGAATCGAGGCAAACAATGAAACGAGTGAGAAAGACGAGAATGAACAAGAACAGTTTGTGCGAAAAGATAAAAGTGTATTCTATCGTTTCATTGTGTCTGGGGTCGTGTTCGTAAAAGGGTTTGCGGTCTCCTTCTTTACATCGACGCCTTTCCGGCGGGAGCCGGGTTCCTATTGGATCGTAACGAATGACGAATTCACAATTGTGTTCCAATACGAATGTAAAGAGAGAAGGAAGTAGAGGGGAGGAAAGAATCAGTATACCGTCTCGTCAAATGCGGAAAGACACAAGAATCAAAAAGTAAGAAGGTAAAGGTGAAGGGGAAAGGTGGGATGGCGTGTTTTTTCGTATCAGATAGGAGCGAAAGACATTGCTTGGTTGATGAGATTGTTCAGCAGCTCCCGTAGGAGAATATGATTGAACTATGCATTTGTTATAAAACCGAATCATCACGCGAAAAAGGGCCGAGGGAGATGGGGGAGAGTGAGGGAAAAGCAAAGAAGAGACAATGCGAGGAGGGAGAGAAAAGAAAAAGGAAGGGAGAAGGAGAAAAGAAAGAGGGAAAAAGAGAAGCCAACGAGACTCACATCTGCCTCTTGCCACCAGCACCGACGGTAACGTTAACGAATCGTCGGATGAACTGAGCCCTCTTCTTTGCTCTGCCCTTGGGAGACTTCTTCTTCTCCTGGGGCTCGACCTTGGGAGTCTGCGACTTGACCTTACCCGCTCGCGCGAGGGAACCGTGGACCTTACCCATGTTGGAATGAGTGGTTTAAAGTTGATTGAACTGTGTGTGGGCGAAGGCGAAGATCGGTGAGAAGTGTGCGAAGTTGTGAGGTTGGTTAGAAAGGAAAACGATAAAAGGAATATGAAAGCCAAGGTCAGTCAAAGTGTCAAAAGTTTGGAGCGGTACGTTTGTCGTCAGAGATCCCTCTTTCATCCTGTCTGCCTGGATGACTTGTTAGATCTGTCCCCGGACGGACCGCATCATGCCGCTTTCCAATTCTCCTTGCGCACTCATTCATCCACGACAGACGTACGGGTCGAGAAAAGGCGACAAAAGATACGGTACGCCGGCCCCTCCATGGGATGTCACATCGTCGTACTCGTTGCGAGTGAGATTGCGATTGCCTGTCGGCCCCATCTAGTCTTTTCCCCGGGTCCTTTTTTTTCGCTGGCGCCTTCGATTAGACCCATCTAGTCTTTTCGTTGTCTGCGGAGGACAGAAGACTCTGAATGAAGGAGAGAAGATAACAAAGAAAGGAAGGACAAGACTAAAAGGGATAAAATCGCCCTTCTATTCCTTTTCTTCCTTCCGGCCTTTTTCCGTTTCCGCCAATTTCATTCTCCCTCCCTATTTCCATTTCTTCTCCTTCGCTTCTTAAAACACCAAAACCCGGTTCATGCCCCAAGCCAAATGCGAAGAAACAGCGATGATGTCCTATCTCATCGGGATCTTGTTTTGAAGGAGTTCTTGTAATAAAAGAGACAGTTATGATACCCACGTTTGAAGTGTCGATCGGAATTACCGGGCTGGAAGTCAAAGACGTTGTGCGATCGTGGTCAACCGTATCGAATCGAGCGGTGTTATTTCTATCCGATATATGTGTTGGGGATGATGTGATGGTGCATCAGTTCCAGTCTCCCACCCGTCTCGTCGAGGGGTGGGGTGGGGTGGGGATGGCGAGGGAAGAAGGCCTGACTGAACCCACCTGGCTCTGCCTGCCCCGATTGGGGGTCGTCGTCAAAGGGAAACGACTGGAAGGGGGATGTGGGATGGCTGGCGGTGAGGGGGGGATCATGAGGCAGGGAAAGGGGGGTAACGACGGAGGTGGCGATGTTTGGAGTCAAACGCTGGCGCAGTGGCTCGCGCTGAGGAGGGGGGAGGGGGGAGTCCCCTTCTTTCTCTCTTCTTCCGCCTTCAACCCCCCTTGGGGCAAACCCATAATACCCCCCCCTCCCTTCCGCGGACACTCCTTCCCCGTCTATTGCCCCTTTCTAGGAAATCGACTCTGCCGCGCGAGGAGGGAAAAACGGGGGAGATTGAATTTTCCATGGTCCGACGACGGGAAAATTTTCCCCCCTTGACTTTAAAATCAATCATGCGAGTCACGTATCAAGTCAGGATTATTGACGCGTCATATTCGCTCAGTCCTCGGGACCAATCAGATCCCTGCGAGCTGATTGTATCTCGGACAGTCACCCTCATTAATGTCCGGTGGATCTCCTGATCCAAGTAATCCGCTCAGAACACTCAGTTAGTCGCGGGCGGCGGGTGGCGAAACGGACTCATGCACGCACGTTCGTTCCCTCCTACTCTCCTTCATGGAACTCGTTAGGAACCCCCCCAACCCCTCCCTCCTTTAAACCCATACAACGTCGACTACCAATCTCGTTTCATCCCGTGTTCGCGTTTCGGGGCAATCTTGCGGAGCACGTTCATCCTGGTTGACGCAATTAGTTTCAGCAGGCAAAGGAAGATCAAAGAAGAAAGGCCAACGTTTGATCCTTTTTCTGTTGTGCCTAATCTTAGTCTCACTTTGATATTGATTGGCAACTAGCGAGGGGTTTGGGGGATGGGTTAGAGTTCATATACGATTCGGGCATCATTGACCATGGGGAACTATTCCGCGATCACACGATCTATAAGTGCAGACAATGACCGGGTAACGGGAAACGAGGGAAGAACACGGAAGATTCCTAGAAGCCTGGAAGAACAGGAGCGAGGGGGGGGGGGGGGAGGGCGCACGACCGTTTCATCTTCCCAACTTTGCACCCTCCCCATTCTTCTTGACTCATCTCAATAGTCGTAGTCGGTCTATCGCGGTTGAGCATATTCTCTGTCGTGTGACCACGTTCGTGCTGTTAAAAGGACGATGCCGAGATCGTTTCAGCCTGGGGCGAGAATACTTTTGAGGGCAGAAGATTCCGGGATGCTTCACATTACCTCAAAAACAGGTGCAGCTGCCAGCAGTTAGGGGTCAATTGACGGACGGGTTTGAGCTTGTGGTAATGCATTATCAGCGGGAGAGACCTTACCTGCTGAAGAGAGGTACCAACCGACTGAAACAGGGTTTTGCTGAGTGGTTCGTGGCGAGCTAGAGACACAGAGGGAGATGTGCGTGCGCTCGTGCTGGGAGCGGCCGGCAATTGGTTGGGCAATCCACAGAGACCAAGCTTAGACTAGGAACGAGGCGCACGATCAAGCCAGCGCAAAGCAACTCTGCTCGAGGATCGTAACGTCCTCCTGTGACTACCCTAGACTGGATGGGAGCTATCTAACAGTTGTGTCTGATTGGAGACGCACAATTATATCAGTGCATTTCGAGTATACTCATGTGAATATCCTCGCGAGTCCACCGTACTTGTCTTTGTATAAAGCTCATATTTATATCACGTTCGAAATAGTCTGGAGTTCACGAGGATCAACGCCAGGGGACACCGGAACCCTGAGACCTTGCACCAGATCGACCGTATCACCTAGCTGTTCCGCCTGACTGCCGTTGTCAATTTCATTGGCTTCACCCCACCACCTTCAACCGCCTTCGGTCAGTCTCCCAGCGATGACCACATTCCTCCGTATCCGGCCTTCACCCAATTCACCCACATCCTCGCTCTCATCTTTCTTCTCACCTCGATCGCTTTCTTCTTCAGATATTAGCGGAGATTCTAGTCCAAGATTATCATCGCCACCTGTCCCTCATTCAGCTCCTGTGGGTTCTGGCGGTGTCTTCCGAGTGGATGGAGGGGGCGCTAGATTGTCGTCAGACACTATCAACGCCGCAAATTTCACCGCAGTCGGTACGAAGAAGCAGAGGTCCCTCGCATCATCTCCTAATCCGGGATATCAAGAACTTGCAGCACCACACGATATGTCTGAACATTCACGCCAACCTCTAAGAGGTATGGTGTGTGAAGATGAACCTGCTGGCACCACCATCAATAATGACACCAGGCGCAACCCCACAACGAATCCTCAACCTCGACCAAGCTCTAAACGGTCACATAAGTCTCGACATGCTTCTTCTTCCACCTCTATGACGAATGTTGAGGTCACCACCCCTATCGATTCCCGACCTCAATCCTCCCCCTCATCACCTTCTTCCAATTCCCACTACCAGCCCAACCCAGTTGCCAGCGCGAGCACGACCACGAGCGGTAAACCTCTCTCCCGCGAAGCTCTCCGCAAAGCGAACCACAGCCTAATTGAGCGTCGTCGGAGGGAGAAAATGAACAAAGCGTTTTCTGATCTTCGTGGGATGGTACCCGGTTTGGCACAGGAAGAATCAGGGGCAAAGGGGGAGTTCAAGTTGGAGGTGTTGGAGAGGACTGTGGAACATATGAGGGGTTTGAAGGGGTTATTGAGGGCGTCCGGGTTTGAAGAAACCGAGGATGGAGAGATGATTAGGTTGGGGTCAGTGGCGGCTGGGAAAGTGATTGACGAGGAAACACGTGGAGCCAATGAGAAGAGGAGAACAAAGGTGGATGCAGATGCGATGTCCGTCGATGAGGATCACAGGGATGAACAGGAGGTCGACAAAACGACAGCAGTGGTCTGCACCAGCTGCTCGGGGAGTCTCGAACAACATCCAGAAACGGGTGGAAAGCGAAAGCGGTCTCGTCCCAACGCATCTAAGAGAGGAGATGTCATGTCCGAACGCGAATTCGAAATAAACCAACAAAGTAACAACATGTCGGATGCTGGTACCACTGAAGATGAGCTCGGCGCTCCTGTCCAGATCCTCCTCCCGACGACCGATTCTCTAGAACCAGATCCGGAACTTTCCTTGGGGCTCCGTAAGAGATTCGGAGATATCCTCTCTCCCACCAATATATCCCCGCAATCCAGGTCGCCACACCCCCGATCAGACCAGCAACTCCTCGTCCAATCTCCTGGATGTCATTCCATCCGTGCCGACTCTGAAGCAACAGAAGCAGATGAATCCCTGCCGCTACCTGGAACGATTCATCCTTCGTTCGCATACGATCCTAATACTGTTCTCGCAACACTGCGGTCCAAAGACGCATCTTCATCCTCCCCAGTCACGACTTACTCTGAGCCGTCGCCCAACATCTTTCCCTTCTCCCGGTTCTTCCACCCCAACCAGCAAGCCATTGGTTCTTCCTCAACATCCGCAGAATACCTCGCGGAAGTAGCGATGTCTCACACCGCTTGCTCCGACAACTTCCACTACAGGAATCCAAACCTCTACCTGCCTCCCCCGTTACCTAGTGTTTCGCCCGTTTCACCGTTTTTCAGACCCGACCTTTCGTCTAAGCCTCCTCCGGAGCCTTCACCACTCTTGCCACCTCTTGCCGGACCTGAAGTGCTCTTCGATGGCATGCTGCCTCCCGCCGTCGCTACCTCGATCGGCGGTGCAGCAAATGGCGGATACTCTTACTCACAGTATCACCGACAAGATTCGCTCCTCGCCTTACACCAGCACACATGGTCAAGTTCGAACGAGTCCAAAAAGGGAGATCGGGATCGAGATCGTGGTTCGAGTGGATCTCGGGGGAACAAGAAATCATCCTCTCCGACATCCTCCCAAGTAGGCAAAGAAGAAGAAGCAGCAGCGAACGTGCTTCTGGCTCTTTCGTCGCCTGAGGTCATGACACCTTGGCAACCTCCTCAGAACTCGATGACACAGGACGGAAGACTGGAGACAGACCGATGGAGTTTGGATTCAGGTCGACCGTCTTCTGGACTTGGTGATATAGCAGAGACGGGGATGATGATGATGAGTCCCGCCATGTCGGACATGCAAATGCAATCTCGACCGAAAAGCGGAAGCGCATCGCCAATCAACATGTCGCCACTGCCCTTCAATGGGAACACGATAGCAAACAAAAGTCCGAAACCTTGGAATGCAAAGTCAAGGTCAAATTCTACCCCAAAGTCTGGTAATGAGGATCATAACATGTCAAACGGTCAAAGCAAGACGGCCAAGACGGCGAGGGATATCTTGGATATGCGAATCGGTACGGGATATCAAGGGGTCTCTTTGAGATTCGGTTGAAAGGGGAGAGAGTATCGCCCGCGGGGTAAGCGCGAGCGTAGTAGAGGTCATGGCGCCGTGTACATATAGGAAAGCAAACAGGGAGAAGAAGATGGACATGTACGAAATAGATGACCACACAAAGAAACAAATCCAATAGTTGTAGCTACCCACCGATAGACAAAGTTCCGTTCTTGAAAGAATATTATGCTTGTTCAGTGTACCTGGGATCCAGAGAGGACCTGCGCTTTCAGAGAACATGTGCTTGTGTGTACACGAGGGAGAAACTCTGGTGATCAACATTGGTTTGTCCAAACAGACGGACGGGAAGTCTGCCAAGAATGAGATGAATTGTTTACAACGAAGACTAGAACTGAACGTGGCTACAACTGACTGACTATACACAACGAAATAAAGAAAACAGGCTCAAACTCAAGATCCAGATATGCTGAACACGCGTCCTATATCCGCTCCCTCATCAGGTGGTGATTCGTATGGAGGGGAGGCATGGGAGTAGTGTATGAAATGCAGATCGGATAGAAGAGATACAGTAGAGAAAGGAGAGGAACAAGGAGCGACAACTGTGGCATTGATCTCCTTACTCAGCCTTCTCTCTCCCCTCTTTCCCTGGTGTTTGACTGCTCCACGTTCCAAACCAACCTGGTGCTCTTTTTGACCCGACCTCCCCTTCTGAATCAAAATCCTCTCTTCTGATCTCTTCGTACCCTGATCCCATTCCCCAAGAAGAATGTCGAGCGCCACCACGGCCTTTGTCTTTGTCACTGACATTCTCGTCTGAATTAGATCGCGAAGAAGAGAAGCCCGATGCCGATGCGCTCTTTGGCAGTGTTATGACCTGGGGGACAGGGGATGAGACTGACCGAGCATGTATCTGTGAGCCCTCGGAGGATGACGTATGTTTCAACGATGATGTGAACACCTGAGCAGCCTCCGATTTCGAAGAAGCGGTATACGACGAAAAATATGCGGATGCGGCGGAAGGTGCGGAGGCTGAGGCGTGACGCATGGTTGCGGACGGTTCTGGTGGTGATGAGGGAACGAAGTAGCCTCTTCCGAATGCTTGAGCCTGAGCTTGAGCTTGAGCATCATGTGACTGATGATCCTGTGGTTGATGCGAAATCAGGACATTCTCATCAGTCCCCGCCGATGCCGACGCCGTTCCCAAACTTCTTTGTGCACTCTCTGCCGCCGCCTGTAAACCACTCGCCACAACCGGCAAATAATACATCCCCCACCTAACCGCCATATTTGATGCCCCCTGATAAGCACCTTGAAGAAGACCACCAGCGGGATCTTGGAGAGTTGGAGGTTGAGGGGATGTGGCGGGTGTCGAGGAGGGGTTGTGATAGGGGTCCGGGTGGGAGGGAAGGAAGGAGGAGAAGAGGTTGGATGACGGACCGCCAGAAGGTTGGGAGGAGTAGGGGTAAGGTGTTCCAGAGAGACCACTGGATGATTGCGATTGTTGAGACGATGCAGCGGACTACGGGAGGTGAGATGGACAGAGAATAAAATGCAAGATGATTAGTCGGGCTGATGGCCGCTTAAGCCCAAGACCAAAAGGGAATGGGTCGAACAACGCCGGAGGAAAGACGAAAGCAGTCGAAGCAGTGGAAGCAGTCGAAGCAGAAATGGCGCGGAGGACGGCGCAACAGAAAAAGAAAGAAAAGGAACACGGAACACCCACCGACATCCCCTCACAGACCCTCTCCCAAAGCCAGCTCCCACACCTGACGATCCACCCAGTGCTCTTCATCCTCAGAGCCTCCAACCCCCTCTCGATAGCTTCTTCATGTTCCTCAAAAAGCGGTCTTACCGCTTTCTGATATAATATCTCTGGAACACCTATACTTGATGGCGAAACGGCAAGAGCGAGGAAGAAGATCGTTTTTATCGTAGTGTAGAACGGGATCCAGGAGATCGTCCAGCCTATTAACGATTCGGAGGATGTGAACAGGCCAAGAAGGACCCAGTAAACCAACCATCTCTCGATTTCGAGGGATTGTTCACCGCGAGTTGGGGGCCGTGTATGAGTTTGCGAGGAGTCAGGGATGGAGACGATGACTGGGTAGGGTGAAGAGAGAGCTTTGTAGGATTGATAGGCGGGGTAGAGGAAGGAAATTACGTTACAGGCGATGGAGAAGAACATGATGGGCTGGCTAGGGATGATGGAAACGGGCCGGGTCTAAGGAACCAGATGAGATGCTGTGGCCGAGAATAGCAAGTCAAGTCGCTGGTCGCTAACTCCGAGTCGTTGGGTATCTGTTCCTGCCCTGAACCTGGGTAACAAGGGGACGAGAAACAGTTGTCGTGAGGTTGGGCTGTATGTGTAATGCCGGTTAAGCCCTCCCTTTGAGCTTTCAAAAGGTAGCTGGTAAATGTATGTAGATTATCACCGTTCTTGCCTTCCTATTAGCCTATTCGACATGAGTTGATCAGGTTGAAATGTCACCTGGTTTGATTCTTCTCTTGCTCTCGTGTTTCCTCTCCTTCTAGATGCCCGTCGATGAAGATGAATCGAATTCAATTGAAAGTGAGTCGATTGCGGATCAATTGTTGAGGAAAGTGGCAAAACGCGCGGGTGTGGTTGGGTCCTGCCGGATTCGTTCCATGAACTACTTGGACCCCTCCCTGATCGAACCCGGACTACCATTCATCATCCTCGCGCCCACTCTCAGCTCCTCCCTCCCTTTCCCTTTTCCCTTTCCCTTTTCCCTTTTCCCTTTCCCTCCCCAGCTGACCTCATCCTCCGTCCCTTTTGATCGCCCCCTTCCCTTCCCTCACTTGACTCCTGCTCCTCCCACGCCCTTCCCCTCCTCTCCTACCCTAACTTCATTGCCCCCCGCCGCCGCCCCTGTCTTGCTCACTCTTTCACATGCACGTGAAACAGAGCACACCGGTTCCCCCCCCCCCCCCCCCCGG
>JANGFI010001477.1:0-16709 GCA_025758705.1 Goffeauzyma gilvescens
GTGGAGATGACGTCGCAAAACAGCAAGGGGGTGGGGGGTGGGGTGGGGGGGAAGGGGGGGAAGGGAAGGTACCACTTGCTCGGATGAGGTAAGACAACGCGGGTGAGTGGTGGTTTAGACGGGTTAACGCGCGAAAAGGGGTCCCTCCGCCTGGATCTCGTATCCGATGTTTTATATAATGATATTATAATGACGTGGCTTTGTTGCTTCACCAACCTATATCGCCCGCCTCGCGCGAGATCGCACAGCAGGGTGTAGGCTTCGGTTCGTCATGGTAACCCTCCCTCCCCCCCCCCCTTGTTGGACATGGAATGATTACCTCTTGCTTGCATCACGTCTCTTGGGAAGAGAGAGAAAAACAACAAATCATTAGGTATCAACTTCTCTCGTCCCTCATACCTCCTCGTGCAGGACATCGTTGAAGCCATGGATGGATGTTTTCAATCGTCATCCATTCAATTTTCTTCAATAGATAAGACATGTCTCTATATCATTTTCCAGGGATTTCGTCGTCTCTTTTCTTCTCTTCCTCTGCGTCCTACTCTATACAGCCTCCTCCCTCATCGCCGCCGTCGGTCTATTCGTCGTCCGGGTCATATTCATCACCATCACCATCACCATCACCATCACCATTACCGGCATTGGCGGATTCCGTGTTGACATACCCTGAACCTTCGCCTTCATCACTCGAAAATGTCGGCGGAACCGGCAATGGATCTGGATTCAAGTTGCAGTCATTCTTAATCCATTCCAAAATCATACCCAATATTATCCTGTATGCGTTCTCCCATTCTCCTGGCGCCCGCTCCTTGCCGTGACTTCTCACACACAAAGCGAGCATGGCGTTCCGAAACAGCTCGCCAAGTCGAGTGAGCTGTTCGTTCCCCTTCTCGCCTCTTTCAGTTCCAGTGCCAGTGCCAGTACCAGTACCGGCGATAGTGAGTAAACCGGGACGGCGGAAGAACTGATCGATGTCGTGTATCGCACCCTGTTCCGAGATCGTCTGGAACATATCCCGGCTCTTGAACTTCAACTGTTCGTCATTCCTCAACACGGAGGCAATTTCGGCAATAAAAGACCCTACATGCATGTACACCAATCTCGATCCTGGGTCCTATAAGCGATGAACCGGAGGAGGGGGGGAAGGGTGCGTGTGTATCAGTGATCTTTATTTCTTCTCTTCGTTCCCACCTGACTCGCATCTGATCGCAGAAAGATGGAGTGAACTCACAGCGTCAGTAGTTTGAGATTGAGTTGACAACGAATCAGATCTAGTGTCTGACTTTCCCCCAGAAAAACTCTTGAAGCTTGATCCATCCGTCGATTGTGATTCTTTCGTCCGTTTCGAATCCGCTGTAGATGCCGCGGCGGAAGATCGTGTCCCGTCGGGGAGGCTGTTTCGATCTGTCACTGTCACTGTCCGTGTCCCTGTGTTCGTCGGATTTGTGCGCTGTGATCGTGCAAGAAAGGAGCTGAGATTTCGGAGATGATGAAGAGCACTGGTACCAGCGTGTAGGCGACCTTGAAACCAAGGTTCGATACCGGCCATCACGACCTCCTGGAGAGTGCTCGGATGGTCAGTAGTCAAGAATGACTCCGAGCTCTGATTGCCAATCTCGTGCGGACTATTGATGGAGGACTGCGACTGGCGTGATGGCGCCCAACGTGGGTCGCGGTAAGGTGGAACCATTAATGCACTCACTGTTGAATTAAAGCGCGTATGTCCGCACTTTATCAATGGAGTAAAGTAAGCAAATCAATCTTTCCGTCGGTAGAGATTTTTCTTTGTATCCCTTCAGTACTTATACTCCTCGGACCATTGTCACCGACAGCACATCACAGCACCGCACCGCACAGCCGCTTCAAACCAGCGTTCTTCCTTTGATCCCTTCCGACGATCCTCATCATCATCCCTTCTATGCGAACCCGATATTATTTGGACTCTCTGGTCGGAGCAGACTCACGCTCATGGCAGGACACGAGAGGCTGGTAGGACGAAACGTGCGACCTTGACCTTGACCTTTGCTTCCTTTGACAGGCTCCTTGTTTGAGAACCGTCCGTCAGGGATGACAGGAAAGGCAGGAAAGGCAGGAAAGGCAGGAAAGGCAAGGGTTATGGCTGTGCTATGGGTGGGCCGTCACCGGAGTCCCCCCCCCCCCCCGGGGGATAGGTCAGCGGATGAATCGAAGTGCGAGCTGATGTGAATATGACTCGCTTTTGGCATTGAACCCAAAGATAAACGTTGGTGGCGACGAAGGCATGTGCGACGGGAAGTGGGAAGTGGATCGCGCGTGGTTCATTTACGACGCGTCGGTCGGCGCCCGGCTTGCCCGCCCCCCCCCTCTTTCTTAGACTGAGGGGAATCGTCCGCGGCGGAAACCCAAAGTCGATGATATTCGGCCGCTGAGTGTCTAGCGTCTATCCATCCCATCATCCCATCATCCCATCATTCTCTAATATTCTTTAACTATAGCCCGCCCGTCTTCATTCCAGGCCATGATGACATGCGATTAAATGCCACAGAATGATTGACTATATCTCGCGTCGAGTCTTAGTTGTCAAACGTACAACGTCCGGCCTCCCATACCGAAACACACATCGCCCACGATGCCACCGGCTTTTTCACCACGTTGCTTGATATGATTTCGGATCATCACCCGTGAGACGACTTCGTGATAGAGAACCGGTGAAGAATTGACTACGTATTCAGGTAGAATGGAAAAGATCATTATTATTCTTAAACTACATACCGGCTGCCACCGACATCGATATCAGCCTCCGCATCGACAATCCCCCTTTCCCCCTCCTGCGCTGTTCAACGCATCCACCATGACCTCCTTCATCGTCCTCGCACCTCCTCCTTCGATATCCTCACATCAAATCGGGAAGATCTCTCATAATCTCACCACCGATGAGCGTGGTCAACCTCGGATCTATCCCAAGATCCGGTTCGACTCGCTCGAGGATACAACCTCCGTCGTCGGAGGGGATAGTGCTGGTCGTTCAGTGGAATCGTTGGCGTCAGGTGTATCACCACCGTCGAAAAAAAGACGACTGTCTCCTACCAGGCAATTAGCTACCGGTGGATCTTATCGTAAAGATGCTCCTCAGGTCGCCAATGACGATCGTGTATCTGGTCGCGTCGATAGCGAACAACAGGGTCTATCCCCTTCACACAGGTATTCGACGCAAGAAGAAAAGCTCAGACCGTATACTGGCCAATCGGCTAGGACCCATACCAAAGCATCCGGGGAGGTGGCGGCAAGCGGTAATTCTCGGACTGCTTCGAATCTCGTAGTGAGCGATAGTGCAGAGCCGAGTGTTACCGAGATCACATACGGTGGTGCGCTCGCCGACGAGCCGACCGGGCCGACCGAGATCGACTACACCCGTCATACGGATCTGACCACAGCCATCATCTCAACTCCTGCGATAGACCCGGCTGTGAGCAACAATCCTTCCTTCGCACCGGCGCTGGGAAACTATCCGCTTTCAACTCCATTTACCGTCGCCGCCCCTTCATACCTCATGACTCAGAATCAACATCTTGACGAGTCTAGCATGGAATCCGGCATGGCGTTCACGCAGACTCAAGCAGGGAACGCATCTATCTCGGCCCTTCCAGATTTCAGCCACATTCAAATGGACAAGATCCGGCCTTTATCCGAACTTGCGATAGTGAACAATACCAACACCGCCGGTCGACCACCGAGAGTCTCCATCATGGTCGCCGTGCTCGAGGTCGGAGAAGTCCGCTACGTTAAACCAGGCGGCGGAGTTTTGCGAAAAGGGAACAATCAACATAATACGAGGAATTCGAGTCGGACAGGCGGAAGACACCAAGTCGCCCCATTAGACGAAGATAAAGCTCTGGCAGTCGGTGATGTTAAAGTCATTCAGCCGACGTCCTTGTTGATGGGATCTAGGAGTGAGGCAAAAATCATGACGATCACTATGTGGGGAGAGGAGGTCGTCAAGGCGTTTTCGGAAGGCAAAAATCGTGTGAAAAAAGGGGATGTGGTTTATTTTGAGAGTGAGTACCGCGAACAGTCAACGAGCACCGCTTTCTCTGTTCTCGCGGACTGGACTAGCATTGGACTCGATGCTGATTAATGATATCTTGAATCCTCTCTCACACAGACTTGGTTCACAAGCGCGCTACCCGTCCAAATGACGACCACATGACCTTAACGGCGTCTTCCTCTGTGTCTGGTCTGAAACCCAAACATACGGTACTATACCGTTCCTTTCCTCATCGGTATCTTCACCAGCCACGGATGGGTGAATGGTTTCGGTCCGGGATCGGTGGACAAGGTCACTGGACGATCTTGGATGACGATAAACGATATCGACCCGATGTCAGGATGAGAAAGATGGATTCAATGCTAAGAAGAATGTTTGATCTCGCTGAATGGGTCTGTGAGTCTGGCATAGCAAATATCATACCATTCAATGGGACATGGAGCTGAACGACCATTGTACAACGCGATTTTCTTTTCTTTTCTTTTCTTTTCTTTTCTTTTCTGTTATTTCTTTTCTGTTACTATTTTGGGTTCTTTTGGCAGACACGAACGCACATCTTTTCGGGCAACCGGTACAGGAACATCCTTTCGGAACTTGATACCCCCGGAACTTGATACCCATGGTCGGATTCGATGGGGATGTCTCAGCAGCTTGCAAAATGCTGACTACGATCTTGATGATGTCGTCCCACTACTTGGCGCCAAAGCTTGCAGACGCCACGTCCTGCAAGAGGTGCTTCCTGATCATGGAGAGATGACGCGGGGAATAGGTCAGCTAGCCGCTCGACGTTCTCGACATACATCCGGAAGTTCCAATCGATCACTCTCTCTGTCTTCCTCTATCGACCTACCTGAAGGTCTGAGTCCAGTACTGCCCAAGGAATGGGTGCGATCAGCTCAATGATGCCCAACTATGCTCGTCCAGAAATTCGCGAAACCCTCTGACTCACCTTCGCGATCTTCTTCGGATCCTGGCCAGTCTCTTCCGCCACCTTCGCGAAGTTGATCTTCGTGGTTTGAACATGCGACAACACTTCTTCAAGCAAGGCCAACCTTACTTCGCCGGTGCTGACAAACTTAGAACCGCCCGCTGGGGATCGTGATTCAACGGTGGCCCGGCCACGTCGTTGCGGAGAGGAAGCCGACGACGACATCCCTCGATCGGACTTGATGGGAGTAGAAGGCTTGTACTTCTTGACGATCTTTCGAGCACCGGCTCGGCCCTGGTTGTTGTGATTGTCTTTGTAGGGATTGTAGTTGCGGTCGACGTCACTGTTATCGATGTCGACGTCGACGTCGACGTCTGATTCGATTTCCTGTCTTCCGCTGACCGAGTTGTTCCAATCCTCGACGTCCATCCTGGTTTGCTGTTCTTCTCGTCGAAGTTGTTGAGCAAGTGGATCGTCCCTCTGTTCCATGACGTGGAAGCCCTGATCCATGACAGTATGGTCAATGATATGGTGATCGATGATGATGCGTGTTTCGTCTAAGTGAGTACAATGGCGAAGGGGAGATTGTGAATTATGATGGGAGGCGGAGGTTGTTGATGTGAAGCTCAGAGCGATCTTACAAAGTGGACCTGGGTATGCACAAAGTCATCATGAAGATAGACTTGACAATATTCTGAACGGAAGGGTGATGTGGAGCAGAGAAGTTGAGAACTATGGCCATGCTCGATGATGCTCGCGATCTGATGCACTTTGTGACACAGAGAGAGGTCTGTGTGGATGGGACCGCTTGACCCGAGGAGAGCGGGGTAAAGGAAATGGGCTTCAATCCGCTCTCGCCGTCCCCGCCAATGTCAAAGACGGACTGTTCCCAAGAATGATTTGATCGCTCTCATGATACCCCTCTTCCCCCGAAACACAAAAAGACGAAAAAAGTGTCCCGTAAACCCTTAGAGGGCGCATGGGATAAATAGAAACCGTGCTGTGCTTCTCCTCCTATCTCATATCCTCACCCTACTCCTTTAGCATCTATGCAAGAGTATGGAGTACAGGTAACGAGGGGGTTTTCGGCGATCAATTCACCTAGTGCATTACAGATACCGCCGATCATCTTTCACCGTCAATGACGTACTAGAACTCTCATGCCCTCTTCGTCAGTAATCCAATCACCCTCCGTACACCCATGCCGACATCCAATCATCCATCGACTTCATTGTCAACCTCTCCAGCCATCTTCACCTTTCCCTTTTGACGTTTCAAAGTTCGAAAGCTTGAGGGTCGATTGAGCAAGTCCCCCTTATTCCCGTTTTAACGCGAACGTTGACCTGATCGTCGTGGCCGAGCGCCCTATCACTGCTCGCGACGTCCGACGAATTCTTAAATTGAGACAGGCCTTGGATGACGCCGAGTCAAGTCCGAAGAGATGTTTAGACTTCAATCAAAGACCAACTCTCGTGTAGAACTTTGAACCACCTCTATTCATATTCCCCCTTCTCCCAAAAGATTATCAACTAAAAAGTCAACGCGTCGATGTTTCGTCATCAAATCCCCCACCTCCCGCCTCCCTGCTCCCGCACCCCCCGGAGCCGGCGGACCGAATCCGGACCGGTTCCCGGGCCGACGAGATGCCGCCCTTCCCATCTCGTCCAGGGTGAGTATATTTGCTTCCGAGAATGAGCGAACACTACTTCAACACATATTTCATACCGAACGAGCATACTGAAGAAACGCCAATATTAGTAAATCAGCCCGGTGGTTGCGTTTATCATTTGCGATCTAATATATATCCAATAATCGGCACCCAAGCACATTTCCCGCAGCTACCGCTCGTCAACGTCGTTATTTCCCATCATGGTTCTCCTCCAATCGAACAGTTTCCTCGGGAACTCTTTTGAGACCAAGCAAGATGTCGAGCGAGGGCTCAAAGCCTGTGAGTTAACGGTGACGTGAAATTTCTCCATTTATCGCTCTCAGCGTGAGCTTGACACCTTGAAAGTTTTCACATCAAAAACAATCGCTGACATTCCTTACTGGCCTCCTCAGTACTGGACCCTCTCGCCCCTCATACATCTCCGGGAGGCGCACTCATCACCTTATCTTCATCCGCTACCCACTACGACCTCCGAGCAAGTCAACTCGAATGCTTTGCTCGTCCGCTTTGGGGTCTCACCTCATTACTAGCTGGTGGAGGCAATTACGATCGAGCAGTCGTCTGGAGGGAAGGGCTGAAGAATGGAACGGATCCAGAGAGTGACGAGTTCTGGGGCTGGACAAGGGGTAAAGATCAGAGGATGGTTGAGATGAGTCCTATTGGTTATGGGATTACTGTTGGCAAGGAAGTCTTATTTGACGTGAGTCTCAGGCCAAAAGGGGTGCACTGCATAGATCCCAGGCCTCCCTTGGCTCGTGCATGCAAAATGTAGACTGTGTTTGGGTACTGGTTGCTGACTGCGTCATCTCCGGAAATGACCGCTTTTGTACAGCCTTTGGACGACAAATCGAAGCAGAACATCGCAGCGTGGCTGGGTGCCATCAACGACAAGCCGATGCCTGATAGTGAGTCTCCCCGCTTTGACTTTTCCCCTATCTCTCCTCATCTCGCCCTCTCACCCAGTTGTCACTGAAACCACTCCTGACTTGACACGTCCCTCCAGCAAACTGGCTCTGGTTCCGAGTATTCGCCAATTTGGCACTGCGAACCATCGGATCGGATCAATACTCTGATTCCCGGATGAAAGCCGACCTGGACCATCTAGACACTTTCCAGCTTCGTGGTGATGATTCGGGATGGAGTCGAGATGGTCCCGAAGGAGTCAAGCAGCTGGATTACTACTCAGGAAGCTTTGCCATCTCCTCTGCGATGCTGGTGTATTCAAAGGTGAGGTGCCAGGCGGTAGGGAAGAAAATGACGTCTGCGATATAGCACGATGGCTGACCAACCGCGTTCTTTTCTTCCCGTACCGTCCACGTAACAGATCGCACAATCTTTCGACCCGGAGAGATGTGCAGGCTATCGTGAGAGGATGCTCAAGTTCTCCTTGGATCAAGTGCACTACTTTGACGAATCTGGTGAGTTCAACGTCAGATCAGCCCTTTTCGTGTTTTCGTAAAGTCGAGAGGGACACTTGGCTCATCAAATTCCTTGCTACCTTTCTCAGGACGTTGCATCCCGTTCGGCCGCTCGATGATCTACCGATTCGCCGTGATTGCGACTTTTTCGTTCCTGCCGTTCGCCTTTGACGAGTCTTCGCCAGAGACCTCCCTGCCCAAGGACTACCCCCTACAATGGGGCCATATTAAGGGCCTTGTGCTTCGACATCTTCGGTTCTGGGGAAAACAAAAGGACATTTTCCGAAGTGACGGCACGCTCAACATTGGATATCTCTACGAAAACATGAACATGACGGAAAATTACAACGGATTTGGTTAGTCCAATCAGGTCCGCTCCGCTTTGCCGGCAGGCATATAAATGACAGTAGCTCATTCGTGTTTGAAAACTTTCCGCAGGATCACCTTATTGGTGCACCAAGGCCTTTGCCTGTCTCGCGGCTCCCTCTTCTCACCCATTCTGGACCAGCGAAGAGCTCTCCTGGCCAGCCGACCGGTTCGCCACCATCCAGCCTTTGGAAGACCCTTTGCACATCATCATTCGGACTCCACCGTTGACAGACAGCCTCGCCACTCACACATTCCTCCTCTCATCGGGACAAGCCTGTCACTATGCTCTGAAGCACTCCGAGTCCAAGTACGGCAAATTCTCCTACTCTTCTTCGTTCGGGTTCTCATGCCCGACCGGCTCCTTCGGTCTCGAACAGCTCGCCGCTGACTCTATGCTCGCACTCTGCGACGACCCAGAAGAAGATGGATTTGGACAAGGCGAGCGCTGGAGGACGAGAAGGCTGGCTTTGGATGCACGTCTAGTCAAGTTTGGAGAGAAGCCTCACGAGGTTCTCTTGCAATCCACCTGGAAACCCTGGCCGGACGTCCAAGTCGAGACTTGGCTCTTCCCACCCACACCTGAGGCGCCCTCATGGTACACACGAGTGCATCGATTGCGCACTGGTCGTGCTCTTCGATCTTCCGAAGGCGGATGGGCTATCTACGGCCAAAGCAAGGACGGAAGAGCGATCGTGCAGACTTTCAGCGGCGAGCGAAGCCAAGGTGGGATTGAGGACGACGGTATCGTTCGTGCGCAGACAGAGGCCGGAGCAGTCGGTCTCTTAGATCTCGGCGATCAAGCACGGATCGGCAAGATCATTCAGGCTGACGCGAACGCCAACATCGTCTTCTCCAGAAGTGTCTTGCCGTCACTTCTCGGTCGACACGAGGCCGGCCAGGAGGACCAGTGGTTGGTCACTGGCGTGTTTGGTGTAGCCTCTGCATCCGGGGAATCAGGCTTACCTGCCGAGTGGGAGTCAGAATGGAACGCCAAGCCGTCATCGGCAACGGTGATGAAGGTAGTCCTTTCAAACCCATAGCTGTCTCAAACGTGAAACTTGGAAGTATTTAAGACTCAGATACGTGCTCGAAGTCGAAGAGATGCGAGGCAATGTCGCATGAACACGAATAACAAAATTTATGTCAGCCAGCCGGTCTCAGTTAGCTGACTTCGGCCTTCCTTTTTGGACCGATCTCCATCCTATCCGAATTTTGCTTTCGCTTTGCGTTCAATAGATTCATTAATGAGCATGCAATCAAGTCATACAGGCATTTCAATGCAATTTCATCTCTGCATGACTCTTCTCCCTCTGTCTTTGTCTTCCGCTTCCAACTCTCTCCTTCTCGTGTACGCATTATCTAAACCGCTCAGTCGATTTCGATTGGTGCATCCTTGTTGAAATATTTATTCGGAATGATTTCGAACTCAGACGAAGATTCGCGACTGGATCGACTAGACATGTCAATAGTGGCCAGATGCGCTCGTCCCGATTTGGGTGGTTGAATACGTGATTCCTGAGAAGAGTGTCCTACGTTTGTCTTCTTGGGTGACGTGCTAATGGCGATAAATTTGATACCGCCGTCGTCCCCCTCGATGGCGTCCTGTGCACGACCTTTCGATGAGTTGTTGATTCCGTCTGTGGTATTGTCAGTCGATGCGATCAGTCGGCTGAGGGTGGTTGCGCCGTCGCTGCTGTTGTTGCTTCTCGGAGTGTCAATCATCGAACGAGGTCGAAGTGCTGACCCTGCTCGATCTCGAGCTGCCTTCTTAGCCGCGGTCTCTGCCGCCTCTCGTTCTGCTTGCTTCTCTTCTGCTTTCTTCTGGGCCAAGGTTCCGACAGCTCTTTGTTTGGTGACGTTGCTGGTTGTCGTAACCTTTACCTTGAAGCCTCCTTCAAATGACGAGCCTCCAGAAGACGATGAGGGTTCATAAGACGATGATGCTCCATAGGGCCGTGCGGTGGTAGAAATCTTATCCAGCACATCCCTGACGGGACCATTCGGCAGTGAAGAAGAAGAAGGTCGATGAAGATGCTTCCTCGCTGCACTTTTCGGCAAGAAAAGAATTCTTAGGCGATCCCTGTCACTGAATTGGCTATCACCAGTGTAAACGACATCGTCGGCGTCTAGCATTGCCTTGCGTCTTCTCTGCATGTGGCGATGGACTCGCTTCGCCTTGCGTATCCTCTCGTCGTGATAGTCTCGCATCGTATTAAGTCGGCTTCTCTCATCACCGTCCTCATCTTCGTCTCGCCTCTCCTTGCCACATCTCTCCTCATCTTTATGCGCCTCCTCATTGCTGAATCGCATCACATCAGTCGGATCGTTACCACAAAGTGGTGTGATCTTCGGAGAGGGCAGTTTCGTTTGCATGGACGGAAGAGAATCAGTTGTGACCGTCAACACGCCTGCGCTTGGCGATTTAGGTATTTGTGCCTCACCGGGCGCTGGCTCGATACGCACGGGTAGTTCGACATGAGCTGAAATAAGGACGGCCGGTGGATCAAGAAGTGCAGAGGCGATGATCGATGCTTTCTTCGGACGAGACTTCGAGCCTGCCTTTAGCGTCGCCGCGATTGGCCCCTTTGACCAAATCTTCTTGCTCCGCAGGCCTTTCTCTGGCAGACTTTCCTCTGGCTCTGGGTCTCGATCTAAAACATACGCATAGCTCCCCCAAAGCCCTGTGCCTTTGACAGGTTTCTTTGCTTCTATCTCCAACTGTCTCTGCTTCTCTGCTTCTTCTTCGAGCTCCATCCTCCTGAGCTGTTCCCGAGCGAGCTTGAGGTCAATTTCGAATTGGATCGCAGCTTGTTTGAGAAGTCTTGCTCGTTCTTCAGCAAAGGTGGCTAAATCGAAGTCGTCCTCGTCTTCGTCTGCTCCATCGATCGCTTCCCCGGCTTCATCGTCGTCCTCGTCGGCGCTGCTGCCGGCTTCGTCGTCCTCGTCGTCCTCGTCTTCGCTTTCATCTTCCTGGGGCTCCACTGACATCAGAGGCATGAGCAGCTTTGCAGCATTTGGACCAAAGAGTGGAGTTGGTGTTGTAGGTTGAGACCACCAAGAAGGTCTCAGGTGTTTAGGGGGGAAAATGTGTTGTTTTGTTGGTATTCTAGCCGGCCACCTGGTTTCATAGATGATCCAGTGCCTTATACACCTTCCGCAGAGCTCAATTTTCTCCCCATCTATGGCTTCAATTTTGGGAGGAATGCCCAGGCAGGTGATGCACCTTAGTGTACCGATTGGATCCGGCTCGTCCTCGACTGCCTCGGTACCAGAGACTTCTGAATTGCTGTCTCGTCCGAAAGGATTGGCATACATTCGTGACATTCGTTCGGACGTCTTCGCGGCAGCAGCACGACGCGGACGCGACCCCGAGACGACAGACGGCGTGGGCGAGACGAGGTCGTGATCTCGCAGACGTAATGCAAGTGACGAGGCGAAATCGCCTTCGGCCGGACGGCCGAAGAGTTTGGGAACGACGACGTCGACGTCGTGACGGTCTCTCGCGCTGACGGCGATATCGACATCGATATCAAGCTCGGATCGAGTGTCGAGCTCGGATTGCGAATCGAGAAGCCTCGGTGTTTCTGGAAGCGGGCTTTCCGAGGAGGTGGTCGACTGCGATTTGATCGATTGAGATGGGTTTTTTTCCTTTTCAAGAGAGACAAATAATCCCTTGTTTTCCTTCTCACAGGTTGCACATAGGCATTCACAATTCCCCCTTCCAAAGTAGTCATTTCCATAAAAGGCAGTCAGCTCTTCCCCTGTCCTGATCTGCCTGATGACTCTGAAAGTCATGATTTTTCCTTTAGGCTCAAAGAGGACATTCGGTCTGCAGTCATGGTTGATGAACTTCCCTGGACCAAGGAAGATCATCTCTCCATGCATCCCTGACTGGACCAAGCTGTGATCCTTGTATTTTCTAGCCTTCTTGATCCTTGCTGCTTCCTCCTCATTGCATGCACTCAACTCCAGCTTCTCCTGACGATCTAGCTCCTGCTTCCATGGCTTTGGTAATTTCTCCATAGCCCCTGATAGCTCTTCGATCGTAAAATTACTCGAACGCGAGCCACCATCGAATCCATCGAACGGTGACCTTGATTCGCCTTCGCATCGGCCGTTCGGATTCGGATCCAAATTGGTTCGAGCATAAACTGCGAGCTCGGTGTGTCCTGACATGAAGCTGTATCTGTCTGTAAGGTGAATCTCGACTCTAGAGGAAGGGAGGTAAAGAGAGAGATATCTCTTGAGATGTGTTTTGAATTTGTTGACTCTGGATAGTGCTTTCATCTTAAGATGATTCCTGATGATTGGGAAGTCCAGGAACCTGTCGATGCCTTCCTTCATCTCTCCCTTGACCACAGTATCCTTCAAAATCCTAAGAACCTCCTCCCCATCAAGTTCTGGCACTTTGAAGTCAGAAGACATGTAGTGCACACCGAGAGGTTTGCCAAGAGGGAAGTTTGCCAGAAGGTCAACGAATATTGAGCTCAAAAGATCATCGTTTGCAGTAAGATCTTCGATGTGCATGATATCTTGCACGTCAGATGGCTTGAGAGTCGAGACGGCAGCGGCGGCGGACGCATCAAGGAGATCGAGATATGGTGGATTGAGAGATGCCGTACCGAGGGACGATGTATCGACGCAAGACGTGGTGGTAAACAGAGTTTTGCTACTGGAAGCGACGGCGTTCGCGGCGGATATATCAACGAAATCGAAGAGGCCGAGGGGATCGAACGAAGGCTTGACAAGAGACGGATCGGCAAACGGCGTTGGTGTCGTGCTGCTGCTGGAAGCGACTGCGTTCGTGAGTACAGTCACTGAGTGGAAGTGAGGGTTGGCAGTGGAGGCTGATATCTCGCTACTAGATGCGACAGCATTGGTAACGGCGGAACGTATAGCTGACGAGGTATTGTCCGGTCCGTGCCATTTTGATCCCGACAGTTTACCCAGCGTCACCGGACGTTTCGGTGAAACGTTGGCTCGTGAATGCTGCCTGAGGTGGTGTGCGTTTGGTAGCTGCACCGCCATCGTGTTCGTTGGATTTGACGACGAGGATGCACGATCTGGGTCGCCGACATTCCATCGACTTGGGGGTCGTTTATAGTGCGGGGCCCATCGGTCGGGTGCCAAATGCGAATTGGGCGGCCGTGGATGGATACTCGATGAAGGAGGTGTATCACTCCGGGAAACGCTCCTCTTCCTTTTTCGATTCAATTCCTCTTTGTTATTGGGAATGCAGCCGAAGCTTGAGCTTGAAGTAGTGGAGGCCATTGTTGATTCGCCCGCACCCATGTCTACGATACAAGATAAATCCTGGGCGGTTATAGAAAGAGATAACGAGCTATTTCAGCAGTGTCATAGAACAAGGCGGTCACTCGCCGGAATCAAGATACCGGAAGAGTCGCACGCAAATGCCCGACGTCCGTGTGGAGGCGGGAGAAGAAAAGAAAAAAGCAGCCCCAACTGTAGAAAGGACTGCCAGTCTCTCACAATACACACGAGCTTCTTGTCACGTTGCCGGTGTATCGTACGCCTTCGTCGCTCGACCAGATCTTCTACTTCTGTTTAAGCGCCTTTTTTCCCTTCGGCCTCGCCCTTATCCCGAGATCCTGGAACCACGATCCTTCTTTCCTAGAGACTTTCCGTTCGAAGGATCCTGGAAGATTCTCTTCTTCTTCTTCTACTTGACAAAGATCTGCTAGTTGGTGCGTCCGCTTTGCTCTCGATAGATACCGCGCTTTCCTGTCACTCTGCTTCTTTCTTGATCAAATCTTTCCCTTATTGATCGTTGTTTTCCTTATATCAACGAGGCACACGGTGCGAGTGCGATCGGGAAGATGGATGGCAGAAGAGATTGTTGAAGAGAATGACAAGAATACAGATGCGGAGATGCGGAGCTTAAAGGACGTTTTGGATTATGATGCCGATGCCGATTCCATATATGACACTGGTGTTGATACTGAGTAAGATTCTCGTCCTTTTTGTTCCTCGTTATCGTTAGAATAGTCGTTAGTCGTCAGTGCCGTCGTAATAATTATTGTCCTTGGTGTGAATTGTTTGATCGGTATTCCCGGCAAAGCAGAATCACCTAAAAAGAGCCCCCTCCGTGCTCCGTTGCTTCCTCTCTTGTTCAAATGATCGTGTGAGACTCCGAATAACCAAACAAAAGACAACAGCAACAGAACAACGACCATTCGTTTTCGCTAGCCTTTCCTGAAACAAGACGGCGACGACGACGACTGTTGTTCGTTTGTTTGGTTATGGACCTCTGCGTTGAAAATGCATTGAAGCGGCTAACCTTACCATCAATTCATTTACAAACGCATAAAGCCCAACTACAGTATATATCTGGTCCCCTTCAATTCGTCACCCTGCATGTGGATCATCATGCATCCTCGGCCGCTCAGTTGCCATCATTCACGATCTATTCCCTCGGTCCATCTTGGCTCCGTCTCCTTGTTTACAGTCCTTCTTTCCCTTCCCACAGCCGGGCCCCGGCGCTGTCCGCACAACTTCTCCCTCTCCTGAAGTGCATCCACTCATGACAGGCATGTATTACATAATTACGACTGGCATCAGATCCGAAAGACTCGGGCGCGTCCGAAGAACCCCTCATGTAGATGTTCAAAGTCAGACGACGATCACGAGGCAGGGAGCGAGCGATGACAATATACCATTCTACCTTACGATGCTTGAGGTCATGGTGAAAACAAAAAGGCAAATTCTGGGCAAGTAGAGAATGATCTGATATGAACCGAATTCATTTACCACGGGGAACGGATACCGAAATAAAATGAAACCCTTTCATCAATGTGCTTCCAAAGGGGGACTCTTCCTCATTGTTGTCTTGCATCCGTCTGTTCTCTCGAAAATCGCCGCTAACCATCCTAGTCTCAGAAACCGAAAATTTAGGGTCGCCCTCTCGCATTCCTAGTTAGACTCCCTGACTACTGACAGGCGCTGAAAGGCCGTGAAAGGTCAGAAATCGTTAAAAAAGAATCGAGCGAAAATTTATCGGAAACCGATCCGAGATGATCTTGCACACAAACGAGCACACTCGACCACAAAATGCTCAGCTCACACAAAACCAATCCCCTTCCTCCTTCTTCCTTCCTCCTGTCCGTGTCTGTCTTGTCACGACTTTCTCTACTACCACCCTTTTTCCTTCTTATTTCTTTGTCCTGTACGGCTGGCTCACTTTAACACAACGTTTTATTTGTTCGCCTTTTAATATTGGAACACGCTGGGAGCTCTCTTCACCCGACCTTTCCTTCTTCCTTTTGTCTTTTCGTTTCAATCGGTTTGTTTTCCACTCTTCTCAATTTCTTTGCTTCATGACCCATCCGCAAGCTCATATCGGATCGGCTTGGCAAATGCATAGGAAGTTTCATGAATAGGAATTGCTGATGCCCATGTAATTTACCATTTCATATTCTTCTCGACTCCTCCCCTCGATATGAAAGCTCAGACTTCGCAGGAAATCCTCGTCGCGATTGGCTTGATCTTGGGGCGGGACAGAGCATATTGAGGGGTATCTAGTTGTTTAACGAATATGATTAGTTGCTAGGGATGGTGTGGAGAGTAGAAACAACCTAAATTGACCATCTTACTGATTTTCCAGTCTGGGGTAGGTAGGGTAACACCTGAGTGGTCGTTCTCGCCATCTACCATCTGTCTGTCGACTTCGAGTCGATGTAAGCTCTTTCCTTGATCTTGCCTCTTGGTTTTTTTTGCCTCTTTGGCCAAACCACCCCCCCATTTTGGCGGCCTCGCGGGGTCTTTGACTGCTTTTGTCACCCGACCAAGCAACCAACCCGCCGCGCGCGGGCAGAGAGGCAAAACGGAAACGACCGAGAAGTATGACGAATGATGACGACGGGTCGGGATATCATAAAAGACGGTTGAATGCTGACGATCAGATCATTGGACAGTCTGCGTCGGTCGTCAAGTCGACTCTGTTGACTAAAAAAAGGGAGACCATATCATCTTATATGCCAAGATGCAGCACTAGGTTGCTTGCGCGAAGCACATTGCTACTATTTGCCCCGACCTCTTCCCGATCGATCCTTCCGTCCCGATTAATGATTGATCGAAGTAAAAGCACACCGGCAACATGTTCCATTTCCCTAGACGATCGGACTCCAGTCCCTCTCTTTCTCATAACAACAACCAAAACAACAACAACAATTCCTCCCACTCTCATCGACGACTCGGTCTCTTCCGACCTCCTTCTCCTTCCACTACTTCACTTGCCCAGGAGAACAACAATAACAACAATAACAACGACAACAACAACAACAA
>JANGFI010001478.1:0-16773 GCA_025758705.1 Goffeauzyma gilvescens
ACCAAGGCGTGTTCCCCGGATCGACCTTCAAGAAACAGGACTCAATCCTTGCTATTCCCCCTTTCTCACACACCCTTTCCCCATCCCCCCACCCCACACCCCCCCCCACCTTCCATTCCCCCACTCCCTGTCAGTTCGTCACACTGCCAACCCCCACTCTTCCACTCCTGTCCCTTCCAACTCTTCCAAATCTTGCACAAAATCTAAGAAACAAACAAACCAAACCAAAACAGAACAGAACTTGAAGCAGCCTCAGGATTTCGTCGATTGAATCGCATAACTCTAGTCCGAAACCCTTGTCTCTCAACCTTTTTTCAAAATCTAGAACCCTCCCGCCCTCCATCACCCGTTCTAAAGAAAGAACGAAAATCACAAGATCTCAATCTCGATTCTATCTCTCGAACCTACCGACCGAGGTTAAAAAGTGGAAAGTCCTTACACCATCCCTTCCTCCGCCCCACCAGTATATAGTATATATACTTGGAAGAAGTCCTCGTTCTCGTTTTTCGTCGCCTTCGCCATCGCTATCGCTATTGCCCACTGCTTTCGGTATTGCATTCCGTTTTCCTGTTTTCTTTTGTTAACCGAGTTTCCAAAAGGACGTGCAATCTCTCCAGGTGAGTTTTCGGTTTTCTTATGGATTAGTGGGTTGGAGGAAGGGGTGGGAGGTTGGTCTCATCGGAGAAATAGCGGCCGGCCGAACGAGGAGACGACACAAAGAGAGAGGAATATCACGAGGTTTGGCTTGGCTGTCCGAGTCGAAACGGCAGAGGAGGATGGGGGGGAGGGGTGATCGATTGCGTGTGTGACTTGATGCGCGATTATCCAAAGGCCTCGAGAAGTGCTTTGATTCTTCTCCAGTCTTCCTTTCCTTTCCTTTCCTTTCTTTTCCTTTCCTTTCCTTCCTTTTCCTTTCGCCCTCGACTCCACGCCGCTAAGAGGATTCAAACCCACAGAAGGAGAAGCATTTGATCTGGACGAGTTTACTGATCCTCTTCTTCTTACCCCTCGTTTTCTCTCCTATCTCTCTCTCCCTTCGCCCTTTCATTTCTTGATCGATCCCCCTCGCCTGCCTCTTTCTCTTTCCCCCTATCCCGTCCTTTCTTTTCCCTTGAATCTCCTTTCTCGTCATTATCGTCGCCATCTCCCATCCATCCTCGCCCGCTCCATTTTCAATCTCAACCAATCCCACGATGTCATCGCCCACCCCCTACCCCCCACCTATCTCTTCCCTTTCGTCCCTCCATCGTCGGACATATATAACATCCCTTCCCGGTCGTCATTCTTACTCCATTTCCTCTCCATCCCCTTTGATCCCATCCTTCTGCGACTCTTTTCTTGTCACCACTCTCCAGGGTCGATCCAATCACTTGAAGTGATACATCTTCTCTCTCTACATACTCCTCATCTTCTTCTAGGCTAGTCCTGAAGAGAATCATCTAACCAATACATAGTTCCGAGAACTATCCCCCTCCCCTCCCTTTTTTTCTTTTAATCGATACCACTTTCACCATGTTGACTCCCACTACCAACACTCTTCTTACCGCCTTGGCCTACCTCGCCGTCCTGGCACCTTCCCCCGCTGAAGCCCGTATTGGCAACCCTCTCACCGCTCTCAAGCAGCGAGCCGCCGCCCACGCTGGCCCCGCGGCCGATCTTGACATGCTCCGACGTGCTGGCTCTGGCTCGGGCTCGGTTCAAAAGAGGGAAGGAAACGTCAGCCACCCCGGCGTCGTACACGTTCAGAAGAAGAAGAGAAGGGTCATGAAGAGAAAATCGAGTTGTATCGTCCAAAACCCTCAGGAGTACAACAACGCCACTGTTACCGGTCACCTTCCTAGCGCATCCTCCGTTGCCACCGCTACCGCGACCTCCACGTCAGGGCATGGCAACAACTGGATTGCAAGCGAAGCTGTCACCTCGGTTCAATCCTCGGCCGCACCTTCCTCTACGACCGTCACACCGCCCACCTCTTCGTCCTCGTCGAACTGGAAGATGGTTGAGAAATGGTCAGGCAACAACTTTTTCGACCACTTCAACTTCTGGTCATGGGACGACCCAACACACGGTACTGTCCAATACGTTGATGCCGGAACTGCATGGAACGAGGGCCTTGTCTCAATCAACGCGAAGGGAAACGCGGTCATGAAAGTTGATACGACTCAGAATGTCTGGCCAGGTCGAAAGTCTGTCCGACTTCACGGTAACTTGATTTACACCGGTGGAATGGTTATCATGGACGCTCTTCACATGCCTGAAGGATGTGGAACTTGGCCGGCTTGGTGGTCGAACGGCCCTAACTGGCCTTACGGAGGTGAAATCGATATCCTCGAGGGTGTCAACGCTTTCTCTCAGAACCAGGTCTCCATCCACACAGGACCCGGTTGCACAATGCCTCAAGGTGGTATGTCCCAATCTGGATCCCTGACTACCGGTTCTTTCGACTCTTACGACTGTTCATCCGCCAACACCGCCAATCAAGGATGTGGTGTTCGAGACATGACAACAGGTAACGGCTATGGTGCTCCCTACAACGCTATCGGCGGTGGTGTCTACGCTGTCAAATGGGACAAGGCCGGTATCAACGTTTGGTGGTTCCCCCGATACGCTATCCCATCAGATATCACAAACGAGTCTCCCGAACCTTCAGGATGGGGAACACCCGTCGCTAACTTCCCGTCAGACAACTGTGACCCTTACAAGTTCTTCTACGATCACTTTAGCATCTTGGACACCACTTTCTGTGGTGATTGGGCAGGAGCTGACGGAGTGTGGAAATACGCTGGTTACGCCGGTCAGGATCAGTCTTGCGCAGCTATCACTGGTTACGCCTCTTGCTCAGATTACGTTCTCAACAACGGTAACGCTTTCG
Source organism: Goffeauzyma gilvescens (assembly GCA_025758705.1). Lineage (NCBI taxonomy): Eukaryota > Fungi > Basidiomycota > Tremellomycetes > Filobasidiales > Filobasidiaceae > Goffeauzyma > Goffeauzyma gilvescens. The sequence goes on from JANGFI010001478.1 coordinate 2,873, forward strand.
ACAACGCTTACTGGGAGATCGCACATGTCACTTACTACAACTCGACCATCGACGTATAGAGAAAAATTAAACGACCCCGCCACCGAGACCAAGACCGACACCCGCTAATGTAATTACAACGGAGATCGGAGAAGCGAACACTAAGACGCGGGACCGCAGGCGGTCTCCTCGATAGTTTTGAAAGTATTCTCAGGTAGATACTCTCAAGATTCACTTTCGAATCGATCTCACCGATCAACCGAAGTTCGCACCTCTCTCTACGGCATAAACACGCAAACGTCTCGCTCTCATACCTACCGACGGTCGCAAACCGAAGTCATGGTCTTGGAGTGTGCGCATTCGTGTTGTTTTTCTCTTTCTTTTTGTAGTCCCCCACGAAGGGTTTGCAGAGCAGGATGTATTGAATGTCAGGAGACTGGTTCCCCTGACATTTATTCGTTCGTGCCCTCTAGCCCGACCTCCCGTCCACCTCAGGTCATAATGAATTCAATACATGTCTTTTCTTCTTTACGTAGTCGTTCTTTTTCTCGTTCCTTTTCGTTCTTTGTTGGAGGGTCATTTTTCATGTCCGTCTTTCTCCCCCAGGTAGTCTCAATCATGTAGTCACCGCCTCATGTGGTGTCCGCGTTATGTATCCACCATATCTTTTGAAAGACAATCATCATCGCACCAGCATTCGTTTGTTTCATTTGCGATCAATATGGCGGGGCCACGCATGCGGTGTCGACACAAATCGAAGCAATCACAACACGCTTGCCTTTCCGAGCTGTTTACAAAACCTCGCAAATGGCGGCGCGGGCCTCCGCTTTCGCCCCGCTCCTGTAGCCGAACCGGTTCCAGTAGATCTATCTTGATCTGATTTGTCATCGAAAGCCAGCTGGTCATTCATTGAAACGGGTTATACACTCCCTCGAGCAGTCGCAAGAAGACGATACATGCAGTGAGTAAAGGATTACAGATTCCTCAAAATCATACTTCTATTCTTAACCTGAATTGACAGTACGTTAGTCTTGCTTGCCGTCGAAGGGGAGGGGGTGGCGGGGGTGCATTCTCATTCCCACCTCTTTTTTTGAGAGGATGAATATATGGCTCATCATAGCGGTATTTAGACCCACTGCAGCGCTGGTTCCCCTGGTTCAATCAGGGGCTGTCGCAAAAATTTCGCATGGTTTTTTTGGGTGGGAAAACTTGAACTGCAGGAGAGAAATGATTTGATGTCTTCGCTAGGCCTAGTGTGTTCTTGCTCCCGTCAGGATGTCCGGAGGCAGTATCGGGTGGTTTGCGCCCAACTTGTGACTTGGACTAGCATCCCTTATGGTGCAAACACAGGGAGGGGTGGTGCACGCGCAGGAGTCGGCTTCCCAAGGCCTTGAGATTACCATTCCCGTTCGCGTAAGGAAGCGGTCCTGCCGAGGTTTACTCGATTCGCGAGCATTCGAGTTCGATGCACCGGAAATCGGAAATCGTCGTTCGAAAGATCGGATCGACTTCACTGTGGTAAATCACTTGATTCGTCAAGGCAACGGAGAGATATGACCGTATCCGCACTACGAAAAGCTGCCACTACTCTAGTTCTAGCCCGAATCGAACCATGAATTCGTGACTGCCGAGACCGATGTCGCGCCCCCGGTTTCTTCCAGACCGGCGGCAAGAGCGTTTTCGTTCTGAGACTCGCATGGTCCCTTCTTCGAGCATGCTCCACCTCGGGACTGCTTCATTGCATGTCTGTTCCATGCCGCATCTTCCTTGTTCCTTGTAACAATGCCCTCTGTTGTCTTAATGGCGAACGCGGAATGACAAACGACCAGGCGGATAGGCTCAAATGATCTAGCTTCGGAGCCTCGACCGCAGATTTCGTCAAATCGTTTGCCTCCCATCCCCAAGAAATGGTCTTACAGGTCCATTGCAGACTTTCGCTTCAAGCCAGGCAACGTTCGCCGCTACATCTGCCCAGGTGGCAGAGGCAGTGCCGCAAGAGCAGATACATCTTGATCGACAGACTAACTGGTATTTCTGGCTCTGAAATCTGAAACATGTGAATCTTAAAGTATCGGTGTATCTTCTTCTTTCACAGCGCCGTCCACGAACGGGCTACCCATCGACCATGGTTATTCCCCGATACTTGCTATATGAGCGCATCTGATGGTGTGACATGTGGAAGGTGCTGTGCCTTTGACCACTCTTTTAGCCGATTTCTCCACCTCCTGCATACGTCCCATTTTTTCTCCGAGGTGGAACCTATCTTACATCCATATCATCAAACGCTTCCCCACAATGATTACCCTCAAATCCATTTTCGCCGCCATTTTCATCCTCGCAACATCAGCCTTTGCGTCTCCTGCTGCTTCGCCCCCTGCCGAGCAACCTGATTTCACCATAGCGGTCAATAAGCGAAGGGGTGACGGGGCTCTCGTAGCTGGCGAACAAAACCCCAAGGCTGATTTCGCCTTCCTGAGCTCTCACAAAGCCCATCTCAAAGGTAAAATCTTCTCCGGCCTCAAAAACTACTATCACAATAAAGGTAACCGGCTACCTGGATCTAGCATCGAAGCCGAGCGATTCCGCTTCCATCATAACAACGGCACTGTGAACGCTACGGTGCACAATGATACCGATAGAATTGGTCACCCGATTCCGGACAAACAGAAGAGAGCAACCACAGCAGCAGTACTTAAGCCGCAAGGAAATACCCTGTGGACAGGAGTCATCTCGGTTGGCACTCCTGCTCAGCCATTTGTTGTAGATTTCGACACTGGTTCTTCCGACTTATGGATCCAATCTTTCTGCAAGGCTTGTGTGAGCACAATGGGGTCGTTTCGATGGGAATTTGTGATCGCATCTCACGTGGCTAAACTTTGTCTTCTTACCTCTGCAGAGCGGTTCCCAATACGTGCCATCTGCATCTTCATCTGCCATTGCCCAAGGTCGAACTTTCACTGTCAGCTATGGCGATGGGTCATTCACCTCTGGCGCCGTCTACAGCGATACCGTCCAGGTATCCGGGATGGTCGTGATCAAACAGTCTTTAGGTCTTGGCTCTACCATCTCTTCGAATGGGGGAAACAGTTTTCAAGGTCTGGCAGGGATGGGATACGCGTCGATTTCTGCAGAGAAGGCAATCCCTCTACCCTTTCTCATGATGAACCAGCGATTGCTCACCATGAACCAGTTCGCCATGCGATTGTCTTCATCGAAGTCAGGGGAGATTTACTTTGGTGGTAACAATGCTGCTCGATATGTCGGAAGCATCAACTACACCCCGGTCACGCAGCATGCCTATTGGCAGGTCCACATGGGTGGTGCCAGAGTTGGAACCGCCACCCCAATCAGCGGTCGCAGTGCCATAATCGATAGTGGGACGTCATTCATGTATGTCCCCACGACTGACGCCGCCCTGTTCTACAAGGCGTTTGGGACAGGTGTAGCCCAGCCACTTGATGTATTTGGCTACACTGGCTATACTGGATATTACGCCATCCCGTGTTCCGGAACTACATATATCGGTCTCACTTTCAATGGCACCACCTATCAAATTCCTTACAGCACTTTCGTTCAGGTAAGCCTCCCTTATACCTCCCAAACCCACCTCATATGCTGACCCACCGCCTGTGTTCCATCAACGTCACAGCCCGGAAACGTAGGTTCCCGCAACGGTCAGCAGTACTGTGTCGGTGCCGTCATAGGTACCAACTCATTGGGTCTTGGTGCCACCTGGCTGGTGGGTGATACGTTCTTCCAGGCCATGTACATCGTGTTTGACATGCAGAACAACCGTGTCGGTTTTGCGATGGGCAAGTAGACCAGATGGGGGTGAGGCCGTATATAGAGCGAAGGGAGAAGAAGGGTATCGTCGACAGGGACAGGGTGTTGACGATTCAAGGATGACTGGACGATGGTGTGCTCGACTGGCCAAAGCGTCATTGGTCTGGGCGATGCAAAAATTCGACGTAGATGACATTTGATATCTGCTGCGTCACAACTTTCTCTAGTTGTTCTTGTACAAGGTTCTGAGCGGATACATGATTTCTATGCTCATCGGCCCATCCATCCACCGTCAACAACAAGACAGTCACCGCTAACATAATCAGAAGCCCTGCTTGCCAAAAACACAACAGCACCTTCAAAGTCTGCCGGGCTACCCCATCGCTGTTGAGGAATTCGCTCCATGATCTGTCGGGATCGTACAGGGTTGGTGATAAGAGCGGTGTTCATCTGTTGAAAAGAGATCCAAATGTCAGCCACAATTGTTCCCCGTAGTTATAATGTCAAAATCTGGGATGGGACTCACATCAGTCTCGATGTATCCTGGAGCAATGCTGTTCACGTTCACACCCTTGCTGGCCCATTCGTTGCTCAAAGCTTTGCCCAAGCCGAGTACTCCGTGCTTCGCGGCAGCATAAGCCGGAACGGTCACACCACCCTGGAAAGAGATGAGTGAGGCAATGTTGATCACCTTGGCTCGACCTCGAGATCCGTCCTGAACTTCGGGAAGCTGGGATCGGACTTCGAGCATGTGCTTGCCGAAGTCCCGGGAGATGGTGAATACGGTGTTGAGATTCACTTGGAGGACCTGGTATGAAGTAGAAAGGTTCGAGCGTTAGGCGATGTACCCCTACCGACTGAATCAACGAAGATCAACTTACCTCATCCCAATCCTCATCCGAGAAGTTCTCAGCTGGACATCTCCTCTGAATACCTCCACAGTTAACGACAATGTCGATGATCTGCTCCAAGCCGCCCTCACTCTTCGGGCCGGTAACCTTTTTAGCAAGACCCTTAACCTGGACTTTGTCACTGAGATCGCATTCGACGACGATGGCTTTTCGTCCAAGAGCCAAGATCTGGTCCTTGGTCTCGGTGTTGGGCGGATTGGATGCTCGCTGAACGAGGATGATGTCTGCTCCAGCTTGGGCGAGAGCGATGGACATTCGCTGACCGATACCTCGGGTACCACCGGTGATCAAGGCGGTCCGACCTTGGAGGCCGAACATGGTTTCAAGATATTGTGCTTGGGATGACATGGTGAAGATTGAGAAAAGTCGTCCTCCTTAGTTTGAATAGAGAAAGGAACTTTGTGGGAATGAGTGGTGTTGGAGGGACAGGCAAAATACTTTGTTTTCCCCACTCTATATATAGGGAAGTTGGATCGGCCTAGGGAAGAGGTACTGACCGCCCGGCCGAGCCAGCGAAAGTGTTCCTTAGACTTAGATCGCGTTTTGTGGACAGGCTTACCGTCATTACCCGGTCCGGTCCGGGATTTCGGGCCGAGATCAGTCACGTGACCTGCTCTGGATGCGTTTTCGAATTTCGCCTTGCGTTGTCGGTCACAATGGACTGTCCTTTGAGATACCAGGCTGCACGATGTATGAATCACGAGTCCTCATATCTGGCAAGTCGATCACGATCACAATAATTCCCGGTAGTCCATCTTACAATCATCACTAAGCTAGCTTATTCCTTCAAGTCATTAACGGCTTGGCATCTTCCCTCAGCCCCGCCCCCGCGTCCGCGTCCGCGTCCGCCTCGGCCTCGGCCTCCTTCTGTCGCATGTGCACCTTGTACCTCGCTTCTGACACTGAGCCATCCGGATTCGTCGGCAATGGATGGATCATCGCACATTCTGCACCCGAATCGGTCTTGTGATGGCGAGACAAGGCGTCAAATCGAGCGAACGTCCTATGACAGTTCTCGCATTCAAAAGGTTTCTTGCCAGCGTGCAGGAGGCTGTGACGTTTCGCGTCGTGAGCTCGAGCGAAGCCTAGGAAAAGGATGAGATTGAAGCCTTAGCAGCGAATACATGCGAATAGAATGATCTCTATATGAAAACACTCACTCTTATCGCATCCTTCAAATGTGCAGCCAAACGGCCTCTCTTCGTTATGTGATCGAATATGGCCCTTGAGATTGAATTGCCTTCGGAAGAAAAAAGTGGTTATGAACTAATGTCAACGTGATGACTTCTTGCTTTTGAATGCGTGATTGCATACTCACCTCGTGAACGTGCTTGTACACCCGGGTACTGGACACCTGAACAGTTTCTCGTTTTTGGCACTACTTGCTCTCCTTCCCCGCGAAGCCATCTCCGTTGCTGGTGTTGTCACCTTCGCCCTCGCCGGATGTTGAGGATGTTGAGATCTCCGTGGCGGTGCAGGCACAAGCCCGTCACTCATTCCATCCGTCTCGTGACCACCGTAGTCAGAAGCATAGTCGAAGTCCCCACTCGTATAAGACTCCCCCGACACGCTACCACGACCGGTTCCTCCATGCCTCGAGTAGGGCGACGCGTCTCGAATGTGATTGAAGCTGCCACGCCGTGCGGCACCAGAGCCAAATTGGTTGAGCATGCTGATGAAAGTCAAAGCACGATCATTAGCCAGGACTGCAACAGGCCTCCTGATCATCCGACAGATGAAGAAAAGCCGACTTACCTCTGATTCTCAACAAAGACGGTCATATTTCCGTCTGCTAAACTCTGTTTGTGCGCAAACAACTCGGTGTCCTGCAGACTTCTCGATCGACGATGTTGGGTCACAGGAGCCACGGACAGGAAGTCATCGCAGGGGAGGTTGGGCCCCACAGACGGGTTCGAGAGCCTTCCCGAGTCCTGATCACACTGCGGCCCGAACGGAATCGTTTGCCCATCATTACCGATGATGAAGTTGGCACCGTAAGCCTCCGGGCCAGCCAGTACGAAACTTCCATCCAGAGGAGCCGTCGAGGGCACCATCCCAGCACTATAATGCTGTAGCTGCTGCTGCTGCTGCTGCATCATCGACTGCTTCCACAACTCCGGCGAAGGCGAAGGAGAGCGAGAATCGATAGTCGAAGTCGACATCGCCACGATCTTTGGATCCACCCCTCCCTGACTTCCTAACTGGAAGTCATTCGTCATTATCTGAGCATTGTTGATAAGGTTCTGTAGATCCTCCGGGGACACATTCCAGAGAAAAGGCTCGAGTGCGCTTTCGGATCTGGAACGTTGTCGTTGCGGAGGAGCACGAAGAGCTTGTCGATGGTGTCCCGATATTGGATAAATGCCTGGAAGAGGAGCGGTCGAGGGCACGGCTGGGTGCTGAGTCATATTCTGCCTTTGCATCTGCTCTGGGTTAATTGTGAATACTTCTTGATGAAGTTCTTGACCCTGAGACGGAACTCCCCCCGAATATGAAGCTCGTCTTGGACCGAAACCCATCCCTTGACTTTCACTCATTGCCATGCCCAACCTAGCCTGTTCCGTCTGCGAATCCTCATCCACCCCCGCCCTCCTGGTGTGAAATTCTTGCAATGATATTTTTCGCCTATGAGCGGCAACCTTGGCTTGTGCTTGCTGCGCTTGGGTGACCATTAGTTCCCAGATACCCCTTGATTCCTTCAAATCACTCGTAGGTGTGCTGGGGACAATGTTGATGCTCGGGCCTCCCGGACCGATGGGAGAGAGATAGCTTGGACCTCCAGTCAAGTTACCGCCTGAGGGAATACCAAGCAAATTGCTTTGAGGGATGTTTTGATAAAAACTGCCTCCATTGTTCCGCTGTTGATCGTTTCTATTCCCGTCGCTGTTGTCGCCATCCCCGTTCGCGTTTGTGTTGTCATCCGCACCCAGTTGACTACGACTCGAGTTCGGTGGAGCTGCTGAACTATCTGGAATGATGAGCAGAGGCGGCGATTGAGATTTAGCTGGAGAGTTTGGGGCGCTTGGAGATTGTCCTTTGAGTCGTTGCAGGAATGGATGCGAAGGTATTGGTGGCGGACTTGGACCGAAATGGCCGATAGAGGGGTGCCTCGGCTGTGTGGTGTGGGGATGAAAGTGTCCATGAGACATTCCGCTCGGATCTGTGAGAAAGGGTGGCATCGGGCCTGATAGTTGTCGACCGTTGTGTGCTTGAAAAGGTGGCATCGATTCGACGTTCTCAAGGACGACTGACGGGTCCAGATTCAGCCATTTTTGAGTTAACGATTCTTGACGGGAAGGTGGTTGAGTGGAAGACATGGATATGTCTGAAGACTGCGAAGCCATTCGTCGTGCAAACCCGGATTGTGGAGCGTGTTGCATATCCATGTTCACGAAGTGAGGTTGAGAAGCCGATGCCGAGGCAGAAACGGGATCTGGAACTGATCCAGGTCGAGGATTTGGGGCCGGAACAGCATATGGATTGTAGGCACTGTGATGACCGATATTGCTGTACGATTGAGGTTCGTCCGAGAGGGTGGAGGTAGATGCCGTAGTCGGGAAGTCGGGGTACAGATGAGGATTATATTGCCCATGTGATGATAACGGTTGGAGGCCATCTGTATGTAACTGTATATGTGACTGCACTTGAGCTTGCGATTGCTGCGCGCTGAACTCACCACCCTCTTCTGCCTGCTGTGACTGATGTTGATGCATCATCGCACCGCCTGTGAGTGGGGGAACCTGGTTAAAGAGAGGGAGACCGAGCGCAAACGCCTCTTCTAGACCACCAAGATTCTGTATAGGTCGATGGCCGGGGACGGGTGAGTGATTGTGATCCGCCATGACGGCGAAAGGCGATCCTGATTGATCGTTAAGCGCGAAATCGTCCTCTATTCCATGTCCTTGGTCACGTTCGCGGTCTTGCGGCAGATATGGTGAACCGTGAGAGGACAAATAGGGGCTGGTATTGGCAGACACGTCGTGCAAGGCACCTCGAGGACTAAGATGAGAAATATGATGATAGTTGTGGGTGTTCGTGTTTGTATTGTGGTTCAGGGCATTGTTATTGGATGTCGTCGAATGCGGAGGCTGTGTCGCCCCACTGGGCTCCATATTCGGCCCATGCGGTACAAATCCGAAATCCCCTCGTTGCAGTTCCTGTTGTTGTTGCGATTGGTGATGTCCACTCGAATTTATGTCGAAACTACCCACACCCATGTCCATCCCGGCATTAGGGTTCCCATTCACGTCCATATTGATATCGCCTCTATGTCCAAAGTGATGTACCTGCTGCTGCTGGTGATCACGTTGTCGCTGTATTTGATCGTACTGTTGCTGTAAAAGCGCGTGGTAATGCGAATTTGCTTGATCGCGCTCATGTGATAGTTGAGGGTGCTCAGCTTGTAATACAGCCTGCATGATTGGATCGGCCGCGTCGTTGATGCTGCCAGTATCGGAGTGTGTCGCGATGAGATTCTGAGTTCGATCTTGATGTTGATACGACGGATGATAAAGTGGATGGGACTGAGAAAGGAGAGGGAGAGCAGCGGCTGCTTGTTGTTGTTGTTGTTGCTCCTGTGATGATAACTGTGCCTGTGATGGTGGTGGTTGGTGTTGCCGTGATAGGGACGATGATATTGATGATGCAGAGGATGATGATAGATGTCGCTGATGGTGTTGTTGTTGCTGATGCTGATGTTGATGCTGTGACTGTGCTCCACCCATCGCAGTAGCAGGATCAACGATTGTCAATGTCTCTGGACGTAGTTGCGCCCGTCCTCGCCCTCGTCCTCGACTGACGTTAGGAGAACGAACACGGATCACATCTTCTTCTCTCGGCGCCTGCTGCATCCCGATACTACTGCCGATCCCTTGCCCTCTCCCCCCAGCCTGGACATCTATTCCTGGCCCAATCGGACTCTGCATCTGACCCTTGCCCTCCGTCGTCGCAACCTCTTGCTGACGAAGAAGCGTCTCGAAATTGGGGTGTTCAGGCTGGACGACGGCGGAAAGTGGCGGGGGTGTCAAATCGTGCACAGGCATGGTGTCGAAGGTATGGCGCGTGGAGCGTGTGATGGGCGTCTTATGGTGGAGGTGGGATGGGATGGGATTACGGAATGGTGATCGATGGGTTGATATGCGATTATGAGGGTGAGAGACAGATCAGACTACCGCAATCAACTGCAATGCGGGTGACGGGATAGGATCGCGAAACGATAAGAGAATGAGATTGCTGTGGGATAACAGGGGATCTCGTGGGAAAGACTCAGATGTGAGGATGACCGCCGACGCGAGGAAAACAAACTCTAAAATGCAGTGACGAGTACGAGGGAGGAGGGACACCGGTATTCGTTCAAATTCGGCGGGTCTGAATACGGGTTGATGGGTGATCGAGCAAAGTGAGAGGAACGTCTGGGTACGTTTACGTGAGGCTGCGTTTTTTTGTGGAGAACAGCAACGGAACGACTCAAAAGATGAGAAGCGTCTAGCTTGCCTATCTTCTCTCAATCCCCTACGTTTGTCTCTTTCTCTTTCGTATCTTGCAGCTTTTGCGAATGCCTTGCTTGACCTGTGAAAAAGCTGTCCCTCACCCCACTTCTGTTGAGAGCGAACCTGAGTCGTCCCTGTATTCCCCTTGATTCCTTCCTACCTTCCTTTGATCGTTTACTCCAGATTAAGGGACCGAACAGCACCGGCCAGTCCTGTCGAGTCTAGTTCAGTCAAATCAGACCTAAATCGAGTCGAGTCGCGGCTGGAGTCGATTCCTAGCGAAAGGAGCACGAATGCTTTTTTGATTAAGATCTGAACGAGCCTCCGAAGTTTCTGGCAGCGCCCTACCTTTCGTGGCCGCCTCTAACGTTGACTTTGACCACTACAACCGCCTTGACTTGGGATCCGGTACGTATGACCCGGCTATGATCGTCTGCGATGTTATGACGATGACGATGTCGATAGTGCCCGGGAAGGGGAGGGGGGGGGGGGCGCTTTTTTGGGGGATGGTAGTTCAGTCGAATCCTCAAGTCACTCTTTTGAGACTCGAACTTGCATGTGCACGATCGCCAATTGGTAAAGGTACAGTATGAACTGCGGTAGATCCGAAATATCAGAAGAACAACAACAACATGACGCTGTAGCCAAGAAAAAATTGTAATCTTTAGATCGAAATAGACCTCAACAGACAAAAGCGAGAATGAAAGGGGCGCTCGCTCTCGCTTAGGGCTATTCGAATGGTTTTCTACAAAAGGCTCTCACGAAAAAGTCCAGACTCAACCCCGCTCATGCGCGGCGATGATGATTAATGATCAGAGAGAGAGAGGGGGGGGGGGGGGGTTGGGGGGGAATGCTGCGGATCTCCCTGACCATACAACTTGCAACGATTACAATACCCATGAGGCCCCTCATTCAGCAGGTAGGCTAGTGCATAGGAGGCAGTCGCCCGTACCAGATACAAATTACAGACAGTGGAAAGCTGATAGTCAGACAGCTAGCGTCAGAGCTAGTTGCTACTCAGGGCTAGTTGCTACTCGATCTTTACAGTAGAAGCAGGGAGGGGAACGAGGAAGGGGGGGGGGGGATCAGCCGACGCGGACGACCCGAGAGAGAAGGAACCTAAAAGGGGAGGGAGAGCATTGAACGACCGGGGGATGGACGATGGTCATCGGTCGTAAAGCCCTGACGGGGACTGACTGACTACTCACTCAGGAAGCCCGAATTTTGTTGCGTTTTCATCCCCAGCCCCCCTCTGGTAGTTGTCAATAAAACGATCCGCGGGGTAACCGAACCACTCGACCCGAGTACAAAGGAGCCCGAAAAGGAAGGCGAGAGAAGAGAGATGACAGATGACCGGAAGGAACATAAGGGGGGGGGGGGAGGTGCAATGCGATGCGATGCGAAGGAGGAGAGAGGGGGTTAGCAAGGATCATGTGGTGACAGGGCAGGCAAGCGAGCAAAGGCGGTGGCCGATGACGAAGGATTAAAAGAACAGTAAGAGGAGTTCGGGAAACATGTAGAGGAAGGCGTAAGAGGAGAGCAGAGGCTGGTGGTTAAGCGGTGTAGGATCGACACAGCCCCCTTAGCCCTGACATTACATCACGTGCCGCACGGGATAATCAAATCATCCGAAAACCCGCCGCTCGCAAAAGAAAAGGAGCGAGGCGCTTCGTGCGGATCTGATCTTCAGAGAGATTCAACCTCGTAGACACCTGAAGAGAAGTTTGAATGAGTGTGGTTCGTCGTCCTTCGATGGAGTGTCGTGATTCTCGGGAGAATCAGCCGGTTGATCTTCTTTCCTTCTTCACCCCCGCTTTGGAAGTCTGTTCTTATTCGCACACACAACCGCAGAAAAAAGCAAAGTACTTGAATTATATGAACTAAACGAACGGCATGTATTACATGAACTGACTTAGAAGTACTGCGAATTCCGTGCGAACGACATGAAGTCATTAGAGGGAGGTGGTGGCGATGGGTGGCAAGGAGAACGAAATGAACACTTTAACCTGCATCAGAATGGCGAAGTAAACATGGCATGTCATTCAGCTACCAGTTTCTCCTTCGTTGGACAAGGCTCTTTCTTGGTGACGAATTCCGACGGTGGACAGCAGCATCAACGGTGTGGAAACGGCAAAAAATCTGATGTCAACGGAAAACTGTAACCAGTGGGTAATCCCGAAAGAAAAACAAGAAGAAAAGAAAAGCACAATATCCATTCGTTGTCGGTCTTTTTCGCAGATCGACCTTCAGCGAAGTTGTGTATTATGCCTAGCGGTTATCTTTCTGCGCCCGTTTCCCTCGTCCCCCTCATCGCTGCGTCAAGCGGGAAAGAAACCGAAGACCAGCACCGATTCAGGAGATACAAGTTACTTACATCACATAGTAGTTATAGAGCAAAACGTTCACGTGGACTATCTCCCACTGCATATCTTTTCGCCCCGTGAACCATCTTTCCGACCCGAGGCAAACGATGTGGGTCACGGGTCGATCCGTCGATCCACATGTCAAGTACTGTTCGCTCTGTGCATCGTATCTTCGGGATTTAAGTCGGTCGTCATTCGTGAACAGAACCCTACTTGTTCTGAAGCGCGAGAGCCTCCCCATCTCACCCTCAACGACCTTTCGATCAAAATTTCAAAATTATGTGCAATCTCCGTCGGTCGACTCCAGAGCGGAATCCTACTGGCAATTCAGCTCGAGCATCAACTGGATCAAACGGAACGGAAGTTCTAAGCATTCCCAACGCCCCCTTTGTTATCGGTTACCCTTGTGTACCACTGATGTTCCTCTAAAATTTCAAATCGCGCAGAAGCCAAAAGAAAACCGCAAGTTCTTCTCCTCCCGCCTCTCGACCCTTTGTTGCTCGCTTCTCGTCTGCCAAATGTACCAGTCATCCATTCTTCTTCCATCGTACATACAGGAACGTATCTATGCGCGGTCCGATTGATTGGATTACGCGGATTTCATGGCATCCATTACCTGGACTGTCGCAGCGGGAGAGAATCGAAACGCAAATTTCTGAACCTCTTTTTAAGAGAGCTTTCTTTCTTAGCGGAAATGAGGAAAAATAGGCCGGTTGGTGGTGACGGTCATTTGCATTCTTGTCCTAGGGGATGATGCCGGGGCGGAAACGAATAGAAACGAATAGAATCGACTAGACTGGAATTCAAAGAGCCATTTCATCGATTACTGATTTCTAGGCCCTGCGATCTAGCGGATGGAAATATAGTTGTTCGAGCTTCAAAGGAACGATGAGTAGGTGGTGTGGTTTTCTTGGATGTAAATGCTGAAATCCGGATTAGGTGCAGGCATAGTACAGTCCAGTCAGGTCAGGTCGAGACAGGTCAGTCGCTACGAGCAAGGATGAGAGGAGATGCGATTCTGAGTTCCTTTGCTGACGGGGTGGCAATGCGACGCCATGCGATGCCATGCGAGACATGATCACGGAGAGGGTGAGGTACAACACGTATGGAAAGACAGAGGGATGTAGGGGAAGACCAGAGGGAGAAAGGAAAGGACAGCTTGAAAGGCGCAGGCGGGCTCAAATGAAACCGCGCCGCAGTGGAAAGTGAATGAGAATTACACTGACTTATCATGGATGATACCTGTTGTACAGCAAAAGTAATTCTCACAATGCACGACGAACAAGGACGATGCGGAAAAAACTACTTTTGTCTAGCCTGTGCGGCAGATGAAGGCGAGATATTAGGCGATTAGGGGGTGGTGGTGGGGGGGGGGG
>JANGFI010001479.1:0-16788 GCA_025758705.1 Goffeauzyma gilvescens
CCCCTCCCTCCCCTCTCCCTCCCCCCTCTCCTCTTTCGCCTTCACTTTCCCCCCCCCCTCGCTCGTTTCGAGACTCTCTCGATCAGAACGACGGAGAAGGAAAGAAAGGACGCGCGCGGGGAAAGGAAAAGGAAGAGAGGAATCGGAGAAACGGGGGGACGGGGACGACCGCGCGTGCGCACGCACACCTCCTCCCCCCCCCCCCCGGTTCTTGCAACCGAAACGAATTCGAGTCGGAAAGGGAGGAATGTCAGTCAACATACCGATTCCCTTCCCTTCCCCTTCCCCTAAAACATAACAACCAGAACAGATCAAACACAGAATCCAGTGCAGGCCATCGCTCACATCCAAGAATCAGCTTATCCAATCCGTTTCATTCATTCATACATCCATCCATCCATCCGTCTCCTCTCTTGTCCTCTCTTCGTTTTAGAATTGATCTGATTTGATCTGATCCGATCTTTCCCTTCCTTTCTTTTGTTCACATCACAGTGTACACATTCGTTAGATTCACGTCTTTCCTTTCTCACGCGTTCGCTCGCTCGGTCGCCTGGCTTCTTTTTTCTTTGGTTTCTTTGCTTGGTTTCCAGACTAACCGGCACCCGCACTCGTTTTCTCCGCTATAGAAATTCGTTTCATTACGTTCTTTCTTTCTTGCCGACTTTCTTTCTTTCTTTTTCTTTCTTCTTGTTCCCCCTACCCCTCAATCCTTTGTTCCCTCTCGACGACGACAACAACGACAGACGAAAAAAGACACGAACAAAAGGAGCAGAAAAGAAACAGACAGGACGGAAATAGAGTCACGGTTTAAGAACGAAGAAAGAACGGCGAGGCAATCATTCACATTGACATTAACCACCTAGTGCAAGAATCTTGCGTTCAGCCCAGCAGATCGATTCGCCTGATCAGTCCCATCGAACCCCCCCTACCCTCCCTCTACCCTCCACCATGGACACCAACACATCCTACCCCTCTCTCCGTCTCCCAGTGCATAGTCACGGCCGCGGATTCGGCGGTGGACTCGCTCATCTTCCACCGACGCTCACTCCACCGACGTCGCCGGACGTGAATGGTCTTTCTGCTTCTTCTGCTTCTTCTGTCTCTGCTTTTGCTTCTGCTTCGGGCGCAAGCAGTCATCAGAAAATTATAGAGCAGAGAGGAACAAGGCAGTACGCGTCATTCAAGGATACACTCACGAACACCCACCTCAACACACATTCCTTCACACGAACAAACACGAGCATGAACACGAACGCGTTCACCCAATCATACACATACTCGTGCACATCGTCATCGATGGATGTCGGTGATTCGGGTTCGGAAATTGACAACCCTGTGTCAGAGAGAGTGCCGAGGAAGAAACCAAGTTTGAAGAAGATGAGGTTCGCTCCGAGCGCTAGCGGTAGCCCTGTCGGCGATGGTGCTATCGGAAGGGACTCTTGGTCATTCCATAGAGACAGAGCCTCACCTTCCTCGTCACCTTCGTCAAGGAACAGCAATAGGAATCTAAGCAGGAAACAGAGATCTTTGGAAGCACTGAGTCGATATGGGCGGGAAGAAAATCTCCAGGGGGTTGTTGACGATAGTACTCCAAATGGAAACGGAAACGCAAGCGGGAACGGGAACGGAAATGGTGGCAAGATGATTAAACCAAGAACACTCCGAAAGATGAAGTCAGTTCCTCTTCTTTTTTCTCGCGGACAACCGTCGACATCGTCAGCCGCACCATCATCAGCATCAGCATCAGCATCAGCATCAGCGTCATCAGGAGCAACAGTAGGAGCAACAGTAGGAGCAACAGTAGGAGCAACAGTAGGAGCAACAGTAGGAGCAACAGTAGGAGCAACAGCAGGGAATGGCGAAAGCAAGCACGGTCAAGGAAAACCAACGACGCTCATGGGTCGAAAACGAAGCCGGACTCGACCAACAATGGACACCTCATCTACGTTTGCTCCTCGACCTCTGATGGACGAACTTGTCGCAGGAGTGGTTGGAACCACCCCTCTTCATTCAGAAAGAGGGGGAAACGTCATGCCTTTCATCGCTTCTGCTTCTACGCCTGCGTCTGGATCTGCGTCTGTTCCGCTTAGCAGCGGCGGTGGAGGTCACGCACCATCATCCTGGATAGACCGTACAGACTCTTCTGTCCGATCTAATGCGAGCACGAGTGCTGCCCGTTCCGTGCATTCAACGTCAGAGTCGGAGAGGTTGTGGAGAAGTGAGATGTCGGACGTTGGAGATCAAGTGAATGGATCAGGGACGGGAGCGGCTACTGATGCAAGTGTGGATGCGCATGGGAAGATGTCTCCGGATTCCGAGTCTTTCTATGGTCTAGGGTTTGGGAATGCATACCACCCTCACGATCCGAGAGAAATCTCTGGGTCTTCGTTAGATCGCATACCTGTCGTGTACAACTTCCGACAACCTTCTGAACCGTCAGGAAGTGAAACACCAAGAGGAGACCAAGACGAAGAAGAAGAAGAAGATCAGATCGTTGATCCCAAGATCATTTTCTCCAAAGAACGTTTCTTGAAACGTCACTCTCAAGACTTTGGACATCTCTATTCTCCTCGACTTGGACAGAGTTCCTTCGAACATGGTTCTCCTGCCTCTGGATCAGATCGGTGCTCGCCCAGCCCTGTCCACAGCGTCTTCAGCCCGACCCTAGATGGTTCAGCATCACCTCACGATGTTGACGAGGCAAACCAACAACGTTACCTAGAGCAAGCGCGTCGTCAAGGGCGAGAGAGGAGAAGATCGTGGATGCTTCAAAAAGCAGGATTGGCAGGGACAGTGCCACTTGCCTCTGAATCTCCTACACACAATAACGCATCGACAACGGACGTATCCAACGGAGATTCGGCAACAACAAGAACGCATCACCGCCGAACTTCGTCTACCACATTCTTCGCTCCCTCGGCTCGTACGAACGGTCACACAAGGCAGACGACATTGTTTGGAGGTCCTAAGCCGCTGACCCTTGTTGCGGCGCAGATTAGACGCCGACAGTCAATGTCACCGCAGATGAACACCTACACTGATGGTGTCACCACGGAAGGTAATCTCGCTCAGCCTTTCGTCACTTCACCGACAGATAATGAAATCAGTCCGAATGGCTCCAACTTTGGCTTGCCCAGCCGGTATTCACCCCAAGAAAAGTCGCCTACGCCTTCGCAATACGATACCCAGCAGATCACGACTCCGAAAAAACGAGTCGGTGGGTCCTCCTCTTCTCTGCCTCCATCTGCAGCCTACCAATCAAACACAACACACCTCGCTTCCCCAGCGTCTTCACTGACAACACCGCAGAAAACATCGGTCCCACCTCATCTCCGAAACTTCTCTGGATCATCCACTTCATCTTCTTCCCTCTCATCTCTCGGCCACATCATCGCCGGCTACTCTCCTGGAGCTAGCACGTCCTCTTGCTCTTCGGGCGCTGATCACATGGCTGGACCGCGAGACCTCGCTCCGGAAAATTTCAACTTCCGCATGAGTATAAGTGAACGAACATCGAGCCGAGCAGGGACACGAACGGAAAGTAGATTGACTTGGAATTCGGGGAGACTCAATCGTCAAACGAGCCTCAGGACTGAGAGTAGGTTGTCGCAAGTGCAACCTTTGTCACCTGAACCCGAACTCGAGACCGAAACCGAAGATGAAGACCTGCCAGTTGAAGAAATCATGACAGATGACAGGCGAGAGGCTCGGTTAGTCCGAAGGCGAGCCCGAGCTTTCCTTATGGCCGGTATGAAGCTTGAAAACAGTAGTGTTGCTCGGCCAGACTCGGGGATATCGATCGAACAGGTCCATGAAGAACTTACGTCACACACAAAAAACAAGAACACTCCTACTCGAAGAGGTGGGTTCATTGTCGAAGGCGAATTGGACTTCAACATTCCCGATGCCGATTCGGCTGGGCTGGCCACCGACGGCAAATTGACAAAGGAGCGAAAACGATACTCGGCCATTCGAAGAGAGAAAGCAGTATCGTCGACGTCCGCGCATGGATCAGAGCCTCGAGAGGAATTGCTGCCAACCCCCATTGGTCATCATCGATTCTCTGCCTTTTCCAGTGAAATTGGGGATATCCCAGAAGAATCATCGAGACTATCAGAAGACCCCGTACTGGCAGATGACTCTAGCTTGGTTGACTTTACCAGCGAGTCGGAAGCCCAGCATGCAGTGACCTCGCGACCTCTGCGGCGAGTGGGAAGGAGCCGGATCGGCCTTGAATCGGACCAACCGGCGATCACCATCTCGGTATCTGAAAGCGCAACGGAGCTCGTCTTACCGGGAACACCAACACGAGCCGGTCCTGACTCTGCTTCAGCGCCTGTTCGACCATTCGTGTCAGAACGTCTGCCTTCCGATAACACATCTAACGGTCTTGCTGGCTGGACTAGCCAGGATAGCCATGACGGCTCAGGTCGACTCTTCTGGAATGAGGACGGCGGAGAGCTTCTCACTGCATCATCGTCTCAACGCCTGCTGGATCTTCGAAAGTCACGCAGCGACAGTGGATTGCAGGAGGCGTACCAAGCGGCAGACGCCTCAGGGAAGTCACCGACGACTCCGATCACGCCGACCTTTGTTCACCCAGACTCGGCTGGAGCTTCGCCGGGTCGAAATCAGAGGTCGGGTTGGACAGGGAATATGCGAGGATGGTTAAGGAAGGGGAATGCCAAGGCAGGTGTAGAGGGAGAAACGGAAAAGGGTTTTGGCCTTGGGCGTGGGGAAGACAACAACAGGATGAGGATGGACCTGCAGACGACGACTGCCACCACAATGATGTTGGTGGCGTCAGGAACCGGACAAGTGGAGATTCGAGCCGGCGAACGAGCACCGAAGGAGAAGAAGAGTTGGAGGTCATTCTTGGGCCATCCTCTGGTAAAGGACGATCTGTCGCCGCACGTAGCAAGCGACAATATCCCCGTGCGACAGGTCTCACAGCCGCCGACAAGCGCCACTCGAGGCTCATCGGCAGTTGTGGTGGCCAGCGTTCCCAACTCGACAGTGACCCAATTCACGTCCTCTCCGCAGCTACTTCAGCCATCGACAACGGATCTCCATCATTACTCTCCTTCTTCGGCGAACTCCTTCTCTCTGCAAACTCCAGTAACTCATCCGACAACGACTATGATGATGATGTCGTCTTCAGGACACCGGGACAGCGGGATGCCCAATCACTCCTACACAACAGGAGTACTAGGCCAATCCCCTTACATCCTCTCGCCCACGCCCGAATTCCCGCACGAGCAATTGATGATTCCGCCACCGACGGCTAAACCGTATGAGCGGCGGAGACTCAGCTCTTCGCAACCAAACTTGCCGATCTCATCACTGCCATCGCCGACGATTGCTCTCGCGAAGCAGAGATCTGATGGACAGCTTCGATTTGCGATCGATACCATACCTTCCCAGCAGGGTCACCATTCATTGCATGGCCTGGGTCTAGGCCTAGATATGCCTCCAGCAGTTGGCCTGAGAACTTCATCCCGAACCTCTCATCAGCCACCTGATGCACCTCAAGAGTGGCAGGATGATTTGGCAAGGCATGCAGCTGCTCTCATCCAACTCTCACAACAGGCACGTGAACAAAGGCTCAAAGAAGCTCGACACCATGCACCCCAGACTGCTCGAGTTGGTTTATCAGGAACGCAAGGACTCTCTGAGAGGTTCTTGGGTATTCGTAAGCGACAGAATACTGTATCAGGCGGAATCAAAACTCCTGATCCAGTCTACCAGTCCCCGGCGGTATCGGATACCGGTGATAATATTCACGGGACTCCATCAGACCTGTACCGAAACGAGACTTGCGTCGATGTAACTGGTGGAACACACAAAGTCAAGACTCAGGCTGGGCACGACGTTCACTTCAATCATCGGTCACGCTCGCCAACGTCTCAAGAGATCATTCTTCGCCAGAAACCAGGCGCTCTTGTACCAGCTCAGCTGTTCTTCCTGCTTGGCTTCTTGCTTGGTCCTTGTGAGTTTTTTTCTTTTTCTTTTTTCCTTTCCTTTTCCGGGCGTTTAGACACGCATGTCCAGTGGCCATTCATTTACTGAGCCAACCCCCTCTCCATTCTTTACACTCTAGGGGTATGGCTTTTCGGTGGCTGGGCTCTTGCACCTACAGGCCTCTTTGTTTCTTCCAATACCGCCCCCATCGGACTTTCATGGCGACACCACGAGATCATCCGCCGATCTCGAGCAGCTTCTTCTTCTTCCAAGACTGATGGCGCTGACGCTGGTCACAGTACACCTCGCCGAAAGAGTATGTTGCCACCAATGTCACGAGATGAGCCGAACAAGTGGGTGAAACGAAATCGATGGGCAGCGGTCGTCTCTTCTGCTATCTGTATACCGGCCATGTGTGTCGGCTTTGTATACCTGGGAGAGTTGCTGTAGATTGACAGAGAACAAACGCCTGTAGACATGAAGCCTTCCACGATAGATGATAGTAACTCATTTGGTCCTCACAAGAAGATGATGCTCGACTGCCATTGTGATGATGGGGCGAGCGAGCTTTGCGCAAGATAGGGAGGGGGGTTCGTTGTCAAACCGAACCTGTCCCTCACACTTGAGGTATATAGCTTATTGAATAGTAGGAGGGAATGAGGGGAAAGAGGTTCTTTCATTGTTCTAGACCGGCCTTTTCTTCCCCTTCCACTCTGAAACGCGAAAGTGGACCCCCCCACCCCCACCCCCTTCCCCATTGAATGACGAAAGTGGAGCCCCTATGGGATCTCCGTTGCTTTGGTCTGGTTTGTTTGAGGTTTGCTTTGGTTTTCACCCTCCCACAGCTCACTCCACATCCTACTACAGTCATAGTCATGGCAAAGGTGTCGACTCGATAATACTAATTACATTCTACGGGCATATATGATTCTATCCGTCTGAACAACGTCGATTATACATAGTTGAAGATCAGGCATTCAAAAAAAACGACACATTGGAGGACTTTCTCCCTCGATTCGAGGACGAAGATGAAGAGACTCTGCGACTGTTTTAGCGGTCTTTGCTCAGGAAGAGCTGACAGACTACTTGAATCGAGAAATGGTGTGGCGAATGAGTTTAGAAGATTTTGGTATGGAGGAGAGTCTGTCAGGGGATGAACTGAGTCCGTATGCCCTTGAAGTCTTTCAACTTCAGGAGACGATCGCAATGTTCGATCACGAGTTCGCCGCTCGAAATTCCACGAATACGGATCAACGACGGGAGGCGGAAAAGGAAGAAGATCAAGAGGTGATCATGGAGGTGCTTCGACAAGCTCATGCCGATGTCGTTCAATGTCGACTTGACAGTTTGTACGCTTTTCAGTTGGATGCGGCGGAGAAAACTCGAAAGGTGCCGAACAAACACGAGATCAGTGAAATTTACTCCGAAGAGGCTCGCAAGCTTCCAAAAGACCCTGGATCGTGCTGACCATCGTCGTGCACCAGGCTCTCCAAACCGAACTGAGTAGATCGGTCATGTCAATCAGAGCACGATGATAAAGTTGTAAAAACATCGTTGTATAGTTCTTTCAATCAAATTTCTTTCCATTTCATCCGACTACTAGACGCAGTTGACTGCTCTCGTAGCTGCCTCCATGACATCCGCCCCACCATTCCGCACAGTCACCATTGCCAACGCTTGCTTCTTGAGCACACCCGATGGCAACCTGGCCCACGGGCCCGGGATAGACCCCTTGACGTTATGCTGAAGGTGGAAGAAAGGAATGAGTCGCTGTTCGACCTTATCGATCTCCTCTTCGCTGAACAAATTGCTGCCTTGCTGGGCGATGTGATAGAGATAGTTGATGATAAGCTCGGTGTGGTGAAGATCCTTGGTCTGCAGCTCCCAGAGGACACGAGGAAGTGATTCGAGCCACTTGAGTAAGAGTGGACGGATGGGCGAGCTGGAGGGTATATAAAATGGCAGACTCGGAAGGGGTTCGTCGTTGAGCTGTAAGAGAGTACACCTAGTGTCAGACGCCAATACATTTCGGTCAAAATCGCATGTTTACTCACAAGTAACAATCTGATGATGAGTTCGTTTCCGAGCCTCCTGAGCGCTGTGGCACTGCTTGATGACATGGTAATGTTGATTACAGCCGTCAATACTCTCTCCGGAATAGATGAGTCGTCGTCGGTCGCGGACATCGACGACATGGTGATGAGACAGAGTGCGATGGGAACTACCATAACGAACATCTGAGCCGAGATTGTCTGTTGCAATGCATCGGTCTTGTCGTTTGTCTGCTCAGGAGTTTGTAATAGTGTTAGCCAAGCTGGATTGTACTCGTCAAATGAGGAGATAACTCACCAATATCTCTTCCAACCACCCTGCTACGTTGTTCAAAGCAAACTTGTCCTTTTTGGTTCGACTTGCCGCCACCTTTGCGAACGCCTGGTCCATCAATGCCAAATGCGCCTTCGGGTTCGTCGATTTGATTCTGGGAGGTAATATCGAAGGACTTGGCGCCAAGAGAGTCACAATGGTCGCAAATGAGACACACAAGTGGTCCGCCATGGGAGATGAGGCCGTCTGACCCGCAAGGGAAGACTCGTTACCAAATCCAGAGTTGAATGGGAAATAAGGCGACATTTTGTCGACGATTGTAGAGACTGCTGGTCTGATGTTAGCGAGGTGGCGAGAACTACCACTGTCAGAGAAAGAGAGGATACGGCCGGCCAGGGTCACGGTGATATCCAGCACGACGGCGCAGAGCTGCATATTAACATCCGTGGTTGAGCTTGTTTGGAAGGCGTCCATGGCGGCATGGGTAAAGGCGGCAGGGGCGGCTTCGAGGATGATGCTGAGCAGTAGAGGGTAGAGAGACAGGTAAAGGGACTGAATGGGGAAGGTTTGATAGAAAAATGAAGAAATGAGGTCAATGCCACAGTCACACCTTGTTCGATGGTATCCGGTCGTATGGCGATGATAAGAGAAACTCACAACGATGGCTTCATCCACGACATCTTGACTCTGGTTCGCATTCACTGCCAGATCCGCAAAGGACCATCCGGCCTGTTCGTCCTCCAAATTCTGACCCATTCCTACCAACCAGCCATCGACCGTATAGCCACTCGAAACATCGGTCTTTTGCTGCCAATCAGCGAGGTTGATTTCTTCTTCTCCTCGGCGACTTCGATCACCTCGCCTTGTCTGTTTCAATCTAGTCTCCAGGACACTTCTAGTACTCCTGAATCCGGCAGGGTTGAATCGCGCAAACACTTCGGCGGGGAATGCAATTTCCCTTGCTCTCCCACCTTGGGGTTCGTTCAGACCAGCAAGAGCCATTCCCGAGAAAGTGCCCTCCAGAAGACCCTGTTTCCTCAACGAGGCGCTTGCAAATCCTTCCAAAGCTCGCAAGACGACTAATTTACTAGTCGGTAACAAGCTTTGACCGTTATGACCACCTTCACCCGCTTTACCACCGATACCAGCAGCTAATCGCAAGCCTTCCAGGATAGTGTTCTCTACCGCTGTGCCGGTTTGGTTGACGCCGTGGGCGGTCGAGTTGCCGCTCGTGACTGCGCTATGCGGCCAATTCCCCACGACTTCATCAGGCGCGATGGTCAATAACAAGGAAATCAATCGACAGGCGTCCAGTCGGATTTCGGGGAAGATATGTGACAGCGCTGAAGCCGTTTGGAGGAGGAGAAGAGGGACGTGGGGAGGGAGGGATCGGTTCGGCAGATGAGGGAGGTACCAGCCGAGGAAATTGAGGAGGGCTTTACGAACAGGTGATTCCTGTAGATAAAAATGAACGACGGAGCAGTCAGTTTTCCGGTATCTCTGATGTGGGATTTGCGAGTGAGCGCATCTCAAGCACACAGGGCCCAACGCAGTAAAATGGAGGAGCGAGGGACCCCAAGAAGTTTGTGAAGACGACTTACATCATCTCCAATCATCCTTCCGACATTTCCAAGCACCTCTCCAATTCGATCTCTTCCCCCACCTCCTGCGAGAACCTCCTTCAACTCCCCCAGTGCATCTTTCCGGTTCCCTGCATTCGGATGTCGTAAAAGCGGTAAGATCTCAGACAGTGTCAATCCGCGAGAGGATGTAGGTGTTGTTGATGAAGATGCGTGAGGGTGGGAGTCGGATTCACGCCCGAGAACGGGAAGAGAGCGGAGCAGAGGTTGTTGGGTGGGGAGGGCGATGGCTGTCGCGTCAAGGTAATCGAACAATAAGGCATTGTTAATTAAACAATTATGACGATACAGCAGAACCAAAGCTATCTAATGAGGGGTTTTTTCTTCCTGCACCAGACAGAGATCAATCTTCCCTGATCTGCGGCGGTATAACCGTGCCTCAGACCCATAATTGATCCACTCTCACGCTTCTATTGTTCAACTCACATCTCGCTTTATAACTCGTATCCGTCGCATTGTTCGCCACCTGTTTTCCCTTTCCCAACTTCAATTTTGCTTTCGAGAAATCAGCAGCCTTCTCCTTCTTCTTTTTGGTGATCTTGGGCATTTTGAAAAGAGAAGTCGGCGAGTAGGTTGGTGTTGGATCGGTGGGCGTGGGAAGGAAGTCGAGCCTAAGTAGCTCGGGAAGTCGCTGGTGGTAAACGTCCGTGCTACGCTTGTTATATGAGCGAGTTAGCCTCTTGAGTTCCAAGTTGGATGCAAAGCGACTACTAAAACTGTGAGCCTAGAGTGATGAAACGTTTGCAATTCAGTTAGATGCTGGACAAATGAAACGAAAGCAACCCACTGCATCTGCGCTGTATCGGGATGATGGGGATCGTCCAGAGCCCAGGAATAATTAAATGTCGAAAATCACGTGATTTGAGAATGCCCCCGCATTGTCGGCCGCCGAGCAACCCATTGACAATGACCGAGCGATGAGCCATCAATCGACCGACAAGCGTGTGCGCGTCCCCCACCCCACCCCACATCGTTCAAAAGGGAAGTAGAGTATACTTGAAAATGTAGCTTCTCTCAACATCTGAGTTGAAATCCTGCAGCTTTGTTCCTTCACGTAACTTATTCTCACGCCTTTTTCTGGTACACCTTCTCACGCTCACTCAACCTATCGGAGGGGAACAAACTCGACTTGCTGCTGCCGCACCCACCGTTGCCCCTGCGCTCGGTCCGAGATCGACCTTGTACACGGTATCATGTCCGGCAACGCCCCTTATTTTCCCGGTGGTTTCCATCCAACTTCGAACTCTCCTACCATCTCCACTGCCGGCCAACCCTTTCCATCTCCTTCCGGCTCTCAGCCACCGTATCTGTCCTCTTCCTCCTCCGCACTCATGTGGGCAGCGGGTGAAGACGTCTCCGTCGAAGTGAATCAACGTGCTTTAATCGACAAGATCCTCGCTCGATATTCTGGAGAATTTACGATTTTCCGTGAATTGTTGCAGAATGCCGATGATGCCGGTGCTAAGAACGTCAAGATCCAGTTCATGACTGAGAAAGGTGTTGGTGGCGCGGGAAGTCAGAAAGATGCCAGCGCTGCAGCGGGCCGAACAGGATCGGGAGACCAAGACTTACCAGATTTGAAACATACCAAGATCCATCGATACGTTGTAACGAACGATGGTATTCCATTTCGCGATCAAGACTGGAATCGATTGAGAAAAATCGCAGAAGGCAATCCAGATGATGATAAGATCGGTGCGTTCGGGGTGGGATTCTACGCCCTCTTCAGTATTACCGAGTCACCACTGGTGGAGAGCGGGAGCAAGTTCATGGGATTTTATTGGAAAGATGGAAAGGATCAACTGTTTGCGCGAGCAGGGACTTTACCCGACGGTTATCGGATTGATGGTGGCATAGGCGAAACGGATGACCATGAATCACGGGATACAGCTAAAGATTCTACGACGAACCCTTGGACGAGATTCTCTATGGATCTACGAGAACCCGCTCCAATCGACCAACCGCTCGAGTTCAGTCGATTCCTTGTCACGTCACTTACGTTCATGCTCAATATCCGGCGCATCAGCATGTACGTCGACGACCACCCATTACTTACGATCACCAAAGATGTCGGGATCACCTCTGCCGTCGATACACGGTCTTTCACCTCTCAACGAGGAGCGACGGGGTCCAAAAGCCCCCAAGGGGTGATGAATGTTCAAGGTGTTCAAGTAACAGGTGTGAAGATGAAAGCTAAGATAATGAGGTGGCTCCTGGACTCAGGGTTCACAGCACCACCATTACCACCGGCGAGACCGATTGCGGCGATCACGGCGCGAGCGGGAGGATTCGCTTCGATGCTTCAGTCCGCTTTGTTCTCGCGCGTCAGCGGTAGCAGCACCTCGACAGCTGCCATATCGGAAAACAACTTTTCGGCCCCTAAGCAGGAAGAAGTGATCAAGAACCCACACGATTTCTTGAAACATGAAATGAACCTTCGGATCTTTGCAGCCGATGTCCAGGTGAATGTCGGTCGAGATCTCGGACGCGAGTTAGAACGTGCGACGAAAAAGCCACCACCCAAAAGAACCAAATTACAGCTGATCTTCTCACCCGCTGATGAATCCGAACTCGCTTCGGCCGACGTCAACTCCGGTACAAAGACGCCGACGACTACGAAAACAGCCTCGGAAGATGGTTCAGCTATATTCGCAGGTCTGAAACCAGATTTAGCAGGCGATCGGACTGCCAAAATCTTTATCGGCCAAGCCACTGCTCAGACGACCGGAATCGCTGGTCATATCGCGGCTAGGTTTATTCCGACTGTCGAGCGAGAATCCATCGATCTTCAAGACCGACATGTCTCCGTCTGGAACAAGGAATTGCTTTACGTCGGTGGATATATTTCTCGAGTGATCTACGAGCTAGAAATGTCAGATATCGCCAAAGTTTGGTCGGCTTCTGCATCGGGTACCGGCGGTAGTCCCGATATGAACGTTAGCCAGTGGTTGACGGCAAGAGGATTGCACGCCCTCCGGTTCTTTACTTTCCATACTTCTACGCCTTCTTCCCTCGTCGCACGAACGATGGAGCTCGCCTTCTTTAGTTCTTTCGGATCAAATACCGTCCCGATCGTCTCAACCTCCGGCGTGATGGGGGCGGATAAAGTCCGACTCCCCCACCCAGCATTACAGTCTTTCTTACCGACTCTTGCCGTGTTACCAGAAGGTGTTGTGACGAAAGCGGACTTGATGGTTGCACGCCTTAGAGAAAGAGGCTTGCTCTCTGATATCAGTCTAGACGATGTGATCCGTGAGCTCGCTAAAAACCCTTTAAATGAAGAACAGATGCTCGCGTGCTTGCAGTGGTGGCAAACACTAGTGAAGATGCCAGAGTACGATGTCTCGCTCCGATCGAGGCTACTAGACGCAGCCGTATTGGTCGTCAACCAAACCGACAATAATGACACGACCAAGAGCAAGCAATCTGTCATCCCGTTGTCGATGGTCCGTACCTACTTGAACCCATCGACTATCCCTTCGGACATGCCGCTCCCACCGTATAATTTCCCATACCAAGTCTCGAAGCAAATGGACCTCAAGGATCTTCGGTTGACCTTCGATTGGAGCGAGTTGACCGTCGCTGCCTGGATCAGCTACATTACCGACGCCAGCATGATTGGTGTCACCGCTGACCCAGAGACTGACGTCACAATCAATGCCGCTTTCAGTGATCGCGTGTTCGGCGTTCTTTCTAGAGCTTGGGCAAGAATCTCTCAAGCCCAAAAAGACTCGATAATCAAGAGACTCAATTCCGTCACATGTGTCCCCACGAGAATGGGCTTCAAAACACCGAAAGAAGCCTACTTTGTCGATGTTGATCTTTTCCCCGATCTCGCTATCCTCGACTTTCCGTCCTTGCAGGTCAAAGGGCATGCTAGAACGATGTTAGCTGCGCTCGGTGTCCGATCTCACGTGGAACTCCAACTTGTGTTCAGCAGACTTGTCGGTCAATCGAAGTGGTCTTGCTACGAGCTCATTCGCTACTTGGTTTCGGTCAAGGGCACGTTGAGCGACCACGAGATGGCACGACTGAGGAGAACGGCAGCCTTTCCAGTCGCCCAAAAGACACCCGTCCCAGAATCAGATAACGATACAACAGGCTCCAAGCCAATCAAGAGGGTCACGGCGGACTCGTTGTACGAACCAACGGCGGAGCATCTAGCACTTGGTGTCGACGTGTTGGACTGGGGAGCTCCATGGAAGCCAAATACCGCAGAGGCGCATTTTGCTTTCGATTTGGGTGTGAAGCGCCAGGTTGATCTCCCACTTCTTATCAAGATCGCAGCTGACCCCTCTGATGCTGGTCTGCGTGGGAGAGCGCTCAAGTACCTTCAGACCCACATTGGAGCCTACCCAGACTTCAGCGCCACGTCCTTTCCCGATGTCGCTTTCGTCCCAGCCATCGATAGCAACGGCAAGCCGTTTGTTGCTAAGCCCACAGAAGCGTTTCTCAATCCAGCATGCAGCATCATGGGCTTTGCCACTGTCGCGCCCATGGAGGGAGACACAGCCGTCAAGCTCAAGCTGCTCAAGGATGTGCCAACGGTCAAATTGGTCGAGGCCCTGAAACAACGCCCACCAACGACGGTCGACACAGCCATCAAGCAGTACGAATATTTGTCCACCCGGCTAGCAGGTGAGTAACATTAATTAGATGATTATTGGTATTCACTAACCTGATTTCTTTGAGTTGTAAAGACTTTTACCAGGAACGCACCCTTAATCGACTTTCAGATGTGCCGTTTATCAGAGTAATCGATCAACGAAATCCGGCCAATCAAACGGGCTCGACAGTCTTAGCTCGCCCATCTGAGGTGTTCTTCAAACCCACCGGTGATGCCCACATGGAACGCTACGACATGTATCGTCGCATCTTTCTCTTCGTCGACATGGGGCGCGCGGCAAACGGTTTCCTAGAAGCTTGTGGAGTCAAGAAACAGCCTTCCGTCGAGCAGCTCGCATCGCTCATTGTCGAGAAGCCGTACCAATTCCTGAAATTGGCCCACACCACAGAGCTGTAAGTCACATGCCGCTATATTCTTCTGATTCTTCGCTCACTATCTCGCTCGTACAGATATTTGGCGCAACTCCGCATCCTCGCCGCTAGCTATGGTAGTCTTCCAGCCGATATCAAACGGGCGATGACCAAATCGAACTTCTTGCTCGCCGGAAAGAGAGTGCCAGCCGAGAAGAGTAGGGCGATGGCGCTGGTGAACACGCTTTCCGGAAACGCGGACGATTACGATGATGACTACACGATAGAATACGACCTGGCAAGTGCTAGCGAGATCTGCATCGTCGACGATCCCAATTCGTACAACTTGTTCTCCACAGATGTAAAGGCCGCTCCCCAGGTGAGTCTGGATCAACAGGGTAATATAATCGGAAATTAGTTGCTGACTGCCGTTGTCTTCAGGAGGACCTTCTAGAAGACTTCTATGGTCGCCTTGGTGCTCAGCCACTCAGCAGACTCGTCAGGGAAGAGTACAATACTGCTGGTATTCCACAACGTGATCAACCAACCGCCAACGCTCTCCGCAAACTGATTTTGGAGCGACTTGCTCTGTTCCTGTCAGAGAGGGTCAAGAGCGCTTCCGATGTTTCGCTTGATTGGCTCAAAAGAGAAGGCAACTTCTCGGTCCTCGAAGTCAAGGGACTTAACCTTAAAAGGACATATCGACAAGGCCAAGTGGAGCGAAGCAACGTACAGTCAATGTCCGCGGCAATCATTCAAAGCAGGGGCAGTGGGATCAGCCTTTATATCTCACAATCTATGGAGCTTGACATGTATGAAGTTGCATCAGCGCTGGTGAAAACTCTTTTCAAGCGGACGAGACCAGATGAGCCATTACTTTTGATGACGTGAGTGAATCTTCTCAAGGAATGCAGGACTCCACGCTGACACTCCTCCCTGTCTCAGCATGTTGACGACTCCTCTCGCGGCGCTGAAGAGGCGTGGATATAACGGTAAGCATTGCGGACGGCATTCACACTTTCGCCGATTCCCACTCATACCTTTCTTCGCTGTCATTACCAGTTGATCGAATCCTCAATCAGCAACGGGCTGAAAGACTGTCTCGGGAGGCGCAAATGAAGCAGGAGCAGGAACGGGAACAGGCAGAAATTCGAAGCAAGATGCTCTCTCCCGAATCCAAGGCTTTGGCAATGAAGAATTTGCAAGACGTGGGTGTGCAAAAATCCCTTTGAGATAGATCAACACGCTGATAATACCTTTACATCCAGCTCTTCCCCGACGATGATCCTAGCTATCTTTCTTCTGTACTAGATGCTCAGACCTCTGACCATTTGGTCAACGCCACCAACGAGGTGCTGGAGAAGACACACAGCCGTCCATCGTCAACCAATAAGAATGGAAATTCGGTCAATCAGCTCACAAGATCGGTGAGCTCTGCGACAAATGGGGCCCGACAATCGACAACTTCTATGCTTGGCAATATCCGCAACAAGTTCCGAAACTCCGGTATGGGTGAAGCAGAGTCCCAAGTCAACAATCAATCCAAAGCTCGAGATAGAGAAGCTCCTTCGAGCCAGGTCACGCCAGCGGATGATATTCGTAAGTGCTTTACCACTGAAAAAGTTGATGGTGTTCGCACCTGATCTCTAATAACTCTCTCTGTCTTCAGGTGACAATGCCCTCAGAGCGGTCGCTGCGTCTCGACCGAATGTTTCCAAAGATATCGTAAGCCAGCAACAACGACATCAAGTCAAGGAGAGTGCGGACACGTACTGTGATACGACCGGTGTCAATACGAATCTCAAGGAAGCAGGGCAGGTCATGGGAACGGGCATCAAGGTGTTCGTAGACAGGGGTAAGTAAATCTCTCTCTTCCCCCCCCCCC
>JANGFI010001480.1:317-16798 GCA_025758705.1 Goffeauzyma gilvescens
ATATATATATATATTCGCTCCTCCTGCCATGTATCAATGTTGCACTCCCAGGAGCCCAATGCTTATTTTCAATCGGTCAATTGCCGTCGAAGTTTGGACTTGCTTTTGCCTGCAGAATCGAGCACAACCAACCCGGTAACGAAGCAGAACTCGCCAAGGAACGAACGAACGAACGAACGAACGAACGAATCGACGGACGGAATACAATCATGAAACTCCTCTCCACTGCCCTCGTGCTGGCGACGGCGGCGACGGCTTTGCCAGCTCCGTTCTCCTGGCGATCAAAGCTACCCTTCTCGACGACTGACCTGCGAGCGACCCTTTTCTCATCGTCTTCGCACTCTGAGGAGAAGAATGGGGACGCACTCCCATCACTTACGCCCGAGGACTGGGCGTCGATCCAAAAAATCGCCGGCGGTCGCCAAAGCAGCTTCCAGCAAGACGCGAACGAGAAAGAAGAATCTTGGTTGGCCAACGCGTTGTTACCGCTCACCGGTGGAGCTCTCGCTTCTTCCCCGAATGGGCTGTTGAACATGATTGAGAATGCGTTGCAGGACGCCGCTTCGTCAGTCGTCTCCCCAGTCATCCAGGACGAGAATGGCGAGAAAACGATCTGGCAGGTACTCAACGACGATGCCGACAAAAAGTACACCAAGATCATCAAACTCATCGAGTTCGAAGGTGGACACGCTAAGAAGTACTTGGATGATCAAGATGCATCGATTACCTTTTTCGCTCCGAACAATGACGCTATTCCCGACCGACACCATCATGATGACGACGATGAGGACCGAAATGACGACGAGGAGATCGATAGAGCGTTGACGGATGTGAGTGTGGCCTGCTTTTTCCCGCATTCATTTCCCCTCTTTTGTCGTTGTTTCGAGCATGCGCTGACCGCTGGAAATATTTCTTTTGTCGTTCCACTACACTAGCTCGTCGCCCGACCGTCAATCCAGTCATTGGTTGATATTCACGGCAGATTCGGCGACGCCTTGAGATCCTCCTCGTCCTTTAAGAAATCGTCTTCCGTTTTCCAACTCGGACGGGATGGCGATGACGAGGACGATGATGACGATGATGATGACGATGACGATGACGAGAAGAAGAAGCGTCGAAAGAAGATTTTCAAATACATCCTCGGCAAAGTCCTTCAATACCACGGTCTCCCTCGAGCCCTTTCTGCTGGCGACTTGGCATCCAACAACACGGTCGAGACGGCGTTAAAACCGCAATACGGGGCCAATGACGGCGAACCCCTTCGACTCCGAGTGGAGAAGAAGTTGGTGCCTCCCGGTTTGACTCTCAATTTCTACGCGAAAGTCGTCGTGACTGACTCTGATATCAAGGCTCGAAACGGGTACTTGCACACGATCGATCACCCCCTCATCCCCCCTCCTTCCATTTTGGATCAAGCCTTCTTGTTCCCTGACAAGTTCTCTACTTTGACTTCGGCTGTTCAGAAGGTACACGGCCAGCATGCGATCGAGTACGAGTACGACCGAAAGAAGAGTAAGAAGGAGGATAAACCCGTCTTTGTCGGCTCACCCGCCGTTACCTTGTTCGCGCCCACCAACGATGCATTCAACAAACTCCCTAGAAAACTCGTCATGTTCCTCTTCTCTCCTTTCGGTGAGAAAGTTCTCGCCAAGATTCTCGCCTACCACGTCCTGCCTCACCATATCTTGTTCACCGAGGACCTCCACAAGGTTCATCATGGTGACAAGCACAACCACAAGCACCGACACCACGACCACGACCACCGAAAGCACAACAAGAACAAGAACGAGCACGACGACGACGTCAGTGCACTCGACAATGACCCTTCATTCCACGTCGAGCTCGAGCTCCCTACCCTCCTCCACGGTGAGAAGCTCAAGATCGTCGTCGATAAATCAAAGGTCGTTCCCGTCCCCGGAGCCACCAAGACGACAGTGAAGGTGAACGAGATCGACGTCGACGTGTTTGACGTGCCCGCATTGAACGGCGCCTTCCACGTCTTGCCAGAGGTCCTCAAACCGCCTCACAAGCACAAGGATGAGGTGACGGGATTGATGGTCGAGGGTCAGTGGGAGAACTGGGAGAGGTGAGTGCAGACGGGACCTTTCGGAAAGTGGCACGGCGATGCGTGACGATGAGAAGAAATTATTTCGTTCCTTACTGACCCCCTCTTTTTTGATCACAGCTGGCTCGTCGATTGGGCCGACAACTCCTAGTAGTCTCTACGGATCGCGCCTTACTTTAACCCTCCCTGCCTTTCCCTGCAGTTTGTACGTCTCTGATAACCCTTTCCACATGTAGCAAACCAGAGATACACCAACACAGCACACGCCTCCCGTTTCGGTGGCGCTCCTGAAAAAGAATTGAAAACAGAAAAAGGAATCGAAACAAACGAAACCGAATGAAACGAGATTGTAATACTCCTGTAATGTCCATTTTGTCCTTACAATGAATGAGATTGCGAAAAATGTTAGCGTTGCGGAACCGTCAGAGCGACAAAGGACCTCCGACCAGTGAGCCATTGCTGAGATTATGGGGATATTCCACTGAATGACGAAGGCTGGGCGAAACTTCGGTTTCACCTTACTCGTCTCAAGAAAGCCAGATCAAGACCGACAGTTCCAGGTAGACAGACTACTGTGTATGGCAGAAGACAAAAGCAATCAAGGAACAAAGGTACAGTACAAGGGTTCAGGAGAAGCAGGAAGACTGTATGTGTTCGAAGATGGGAATTGCGTCAGCTTCGCCACCAGGCACGTCACCGCAACCGAGACGCCTCACACAGTCGCAGCCCTCACACGTGTGATTTGGAATTCGGATCGTCAGGTCATGGGCCAAGCGAGGATGTGATCTGGGCAATCAGATCAAGCGGGTCGGCAACATTGCGGGAGGTCGACCCTGTGCCTTACTCCCTAGTTTCTGTTTGTTTTCGTGGCATAGCTTTCAGCAGTCTCTGTCGTGTGCTACATCACTGCTTTCGGTTTGGCGTCGTCATTTTTACGGTTTGCCTTCGCAGTCAGGTTGGATAACCGCGGCTATACTCCGCGCTGACCTTTGTTCTCTTGCGTTTTTCTGTGGAAAAACATCAAAAAGAGCAGGCGCATGAGAATCAAGCATGCGTTCGACACAAGCCTGGTACAGTCCGGTACGGTACGGTGGCGGCGGTACATGCATGGGCCTTGGCTCCAGAAAGTCGTGAGCAAGCGTTTGGGTTCACGACTGCGGAAAAAATCACAAAACGCGGAATAAACGGGCTGATTTAACGAGGGCTAGGTGAATTTATTCGCGCGCGCTCCCTCCGCATTCCCCCTTGGCGTTAGGCACACTGACGGTTTTTGATCGTTTTCGCTGTCTTCCCCTCGGGATTCCCCTCGGCTACGTAATCGCGCATGGAAAGTTGAAACTCGAAGCTCCTCAATCCTTTCGCAGACGTTGCCCTCATGCTCCATTCCTTCTGTAATCTCCAACCAGGCACCGACGCTACGCTCCCCTTTGCCTGTTTCTAAACATTTTTCTATACTTTCATTCCGAAACGTAAGGATGTTTCCCGTCGTCAAGCTCCTCATCCGTGTCTGCCTCTGAGAATGATCCCTTGTTCACTATGCTATCTCTTGTATATCTACCTAGTATCCACCACCGTCATCCCTAACTGAATGAGCCCCGCACTCGCCAGTCATGGATTTCCCTGCTGCTTCCTGCTCTTCCTTCTTCTCCTTCTCCTTCCTCATACTGTTGCCACCCTTTGCACTTTGCCTTTGCAGCTAATCTAATTGGCCGCGTGTTTTTAAACCGCGTCGTCATGCAAAACAAAACACAATCAACGAATCACAATTCGAAACAAGATGAGATTGACAGACTGTACAGTTCGCAATGGAATTCCGTGCAGGGGAGGGGGGCGGCGGGGGGGGGGGGGGGGCGTTGGTAGCGAGGGGGGTGGATTTCCAGTGCTGTGGAGTGCAATGCAGTGGCATCGTGTGCCAAACCCTCCCCCTCTGTCCTTTATGAGTAACACATGGGACGGACGGTCTGGTCTGTTTTCAGTGCAGATAAACGAGAATCACTCAATGCAAAATTGCTCTGCTTTCAACAAATTGCCGGTGTCGGGGAATTCTTTGGTGTTGATCAGAGAACGGAGCCAAAGCCCAAAGCGAAGAAAATCAACCTTGCGATGCAACCTGGGCTGGAGTGTCGCTCAAGCAAACGAAGAGGAGCAGACGACGAACGAAGGGAAAAAGGAAGGGATTAAAGAGAAAAGAAAAGAGAGATTGAATTGGTGGGCGTGTCAGCGTCCTTTGATCTGAACGAGGCGTAGGAGGGTAAAAAGGGTGATTACAGGGAGACGACGACCGGGTTTGGGTTATCGATGCAGATCTAAAGGTGCTAGGTCTCGAAGTGCATTCCTTTCATTCGATTTGTTCCAAGTTGACAGTCCCTCCCACCACCGCACTTTCACTCGCCCCACCCTTCCCCCTTAGATTGATTGCCTTATTTCACCCTTCTCAGCTCGCCCTCAGCTCAGATACCCCGGCTCAGGTCGCCCTTCGCCTCGCTCATGTCCCATTCTTTGCGTCGCTGGCGGCCTCTTGCCTATATTGCTTGTCTTGCCTTGCCCGTCTGTCACTCACCTCCATATCCAACCAACCAAGTGTCCCACCCAATCTTCGCAAAACTCTCAGCGTGATTCATCATTCTCGGACTTCTTCCGATATCTCCGAGTACGAGGATTAAAACGGATTTTCTGTGGATGTGGGGCGATGGCGATGGCGATGGCGGTGGCAAGCGGAGCGAGCCAAGAAAGGAATTTGAGCCAGGAGAGGGATGTGGTGGAGCATGAGGGTGCTTGCCGCCGCTGATGGAGTTAGGTTTGGAGAATGAAGAGAAGAAGAGAAAGGAGAGGATGAAGAAGAAGATGAGGAGAATGAGAAGAACGGGCGGGGTGAGTTGATTCGACATGATTTGGAGATGGTGGCTGTGAGGTTGTTGTCTTTATGCTTGCGTTTTTATTTTTGCTCGAGCTTGTTTTCGTGATTGCGGATGTGAATGCGAATGGGCTGCCCTTCGCCTTTCTTCTTGGCTCTTTTCCACTTCTACGTGTTTGTGTTCAGTTCACGTTGCTCTGATATGTTTCTTTTCTCTTGTTCTACGTCTTCTTCTCGGCGGTCCTCCTATTTTCTCGTTCCTTTTCTCTCATAGTCGTATCGAGAGACGACGTCGACACCTGAGGAAAAAAGACTACACCGGCAAGGGGATAAGATAGAAAGAATCTCAAACGCCTGATACCTCTAACGGCAGAGATCCACCGAGAACTCGAAGGCAAACACAGAGCGAAAGAAACCGGACCGAACTGAACCGAACCGTAAACGAACAAGAGTGTCAGAAACCCCAAATGGGAGTAACACGGCGCGTCTATCTCATTCTCCTCTCTCTAAGGAACGACAGGCAGGTTGATTGGATCGAAGTGGACCGAGGCATCCGGAAGTAATAGCGATCATTCATCATCCACCACGAGAATCCGTCCATCATGGGATTCGTCTGTTGTGTGACTAACTAAATGGACAAGGGATGACTACGATTGGCGACTTTCGACTACGTCGCGCGGGGCACCTGAACCCGGCATGAGCATGGCCTGACCTGACCTGGCCTGGCTGATACCTTTTGTCACATGTCCTTGTCCCCGATCTAATGGTGCGGGATACAACGCGCGCACGCATTACGTTTCACCCTGCTTGCGGCCCCTCGGATGACGGGTTTCGAAATCTCGGGTCCGAGTCTGGAAATAATTCGGGGGAGTTTAGGTTTCAAAGCGTCGGGCAGTCTATTATGTAATATTTACTCTTCTCTCCCGACGAGATCATAGTAACCGGTAACCGGAATCAAGGGCTAGCACAATTTAGCCACGTGAAACAATTTGTCAATCTGAAATGAACCGTGCCCCCCTTTCCCCGTTCGCTCCCACTGCGAAAATAGGTTCCATTCCGGTAATGAAATGAACCTCGTCTCGCCATAGCCATCTGGCCAGACGCTTCCCTCCCTCTCCTCATCCCCCCCCAAAGATAGATTCATCTGAGAACTCCTCCCCCCCCACAGAAATCCAAAAATCTCCGGCTCATCCCATCGCATGGCATCCTACCCCTCCATTCCCCTTCCTCTCCTCTCATGCTTTGGAAAACTGCGCCCGAGTTCCACGAGGTGCGTTCGCTCGCTCCACGTGATAACACTCGCCCCCGGTCCCGGTCGCGGTCCCCACAAAAACAACAACCGGTCAAACCGGTCACGCCCCAACCCCCCCCCCCCCAATCTGATAGAGAGAAGCCGTTTGTTTGTCATTTTAGTTTTAGTTTTCTTTGGGGATCTCCCTGGATCGCGTTGATTCGCCGGGGGGAAGAGGGGGGTGAGGGGGGGAGAACATAGCGGAGAGAAGCCGAGAAGGCCGAGTCGATTGACGCAGCCTCCACCTTCCGCCCCTCCCCACAGATATACATACATACCCCCCTGCACCTACCGTCTCTCTCTACGTTCACGCGAGAAAGAGGCAAGGAGAGAGATTGATTGAGAGACCCCGTCCCGTCCCTCCAGTCCACTCCCCCCCCCCCAACCCCAAGGTAAAAAAAGACAAGACAAGACAAGACAGGTAAGGTGAGGTGAGGTGAGGTAAGGGGGCCATTTCTCTGCTTGGCTGAGAAGTGGAATGGAATGGAATGGAAACCACGAAAAATAGACAGCGGAAGAGGAGAGGAGGAGCAGCGCACGCTCTACCGCCCGGCTTGGCCCGAAATGCACCCACCGGAAATCGTTGGTTGAGGAAATCGTTTGGCCACTGCCAGTTGGGATTGGGGTTGGGGGTTGGGGGTTGGGGGTGGGGAATGGGGGTTGNNCCCCCCGGGTGGGGGGGGGGGGGGGGGGGGGGGGGGGGGGGGGGGGTTGGGAATGGGGTTTGGGTGCCGGTTGATCGAGGTGTATGGATGGCATGGGACCGTCTGACCTAGCTTTGCCGCCTTCGGGTTATTGGGTAGTCGATTGTCGATTGTCATCCCCTGGTCGGAGGGGAGTTTTCCCACTTTTCTCTTTTCTTTCTTTCTATCGTCTGGGTCGTTCTTTACGACCGGTATACCATTCAATGTCAACGGATGACATTCGTAAAAACAGAAACAAAGAAAGAACCGATGCAGATCGTTGATTGAATGGAATCAAATAAACATCACATTTGATACTTTCTTGTGGATTCCAGCCGTCATTCTCACATCGAACGTGTTCAAGCTGGACAGTTAACAAAACTCGGTCGACCGAGCGATATACCGAATCTGAATCTATATCCGAATCCAATAACGACATCGACATCGACATCGGTGACACATAATTGACAGCGGACCTCTGCACGTACTCGACCTATTCGCTCGCATTGCCCATCATGCGTCACCCCACGATCTCATTCGGTCTCCCCCCTCGTTCTCTCTTAACCTTCCCCCCACCTTCCTTCGAGCCTGCGACTCTTCCCCCTCCTCCGTCATACAACCCGTACGACCTCCACCCGTCCGACCCCGCGCTTCTCGCTCATAAACCGCACTACCAATCCGCTTACTCACCATTCACCATCTCAGACAGCACGTTCCATGCTTTCTTAGACTGGAGATTCCCGATCCTAGTCGCTCTGGCCTATCTCGTCGTAGTCAAATCTTGGAACGCACTAAACCGTTCTCGACAATCCCGAAACGGAGGAAAAACAGCCCCTTGGGCTATCAGTAAGACGAAACCATTCTTCTACTTCGTCGTAGCCCATAATGTCTTCCTCGCCGTCTACTCCGCTTGGACTTTCGTCGGTATCACAGGAGCGGCATTACGTTCTTTCTCGGCACCGTGGAACTCGGAGAACCAAGGTGTATTTGGTCTACTGGATTCGTTGACGAGGATTAATGGAGCACCAGGGATCGGTCAAGGAACGTTCTTTGATTCCTCCGTCAGCCAGATTCAGGGAGGCGGAGGCCCGGGACCAAGTTGGACAGCTCCTCACCCTTCTACCGGCGTATTGATCCATACGGCAGCTCCGAGCATCCATCAGGCTGGCAGGTTGTGGAACGAGGGATTGGCATTTTATGGTTGGTGGTTTTACCTTTCAAAGGCTTATGAGGTTGTGGATACCGTGAGTTGGGATTGCTTGCCTTTTTTCTTCCTTCTTCTTGCATCCATCTTTTCTTCTTTTTCCTTCCGTATTTCTCCTTTTATCCTTTCTTGGGTCTTTCCATCTTCTCTTCGTTCTTGCGTTCTCGCCCGATTACACACCCTTCCGACATGAAGCTGTCGCCTTTTTTTTTTTTCGTGTCTGTCTCTTTGACGACTGCTTTCTCTTTCTCTCAACCTCCAACTTCCGTTGACTCGACCATTTACTGACCTTCTCTGTCTTCTCTGCCTCCCTTGTCCTTTACTTCCCTCATCTCTTGCATTTTCCTATCGTCACTCCTTCTTCATCTGCCCCGCCTCGTTGACCTACGTCCCCCGCTGCACTGCCCCCCCTCGCTCGCCAACGCTCACTCGCTCACGTCGCACTTGATCATACAGCTCATCATCTTGCTCAAGGGCAAGCAATCGTCGACCCTGCAATCATACCACCACGCCGGCGCTCTCATCTGCATGTGGACCGGCATTCGATACATGTCTCCTCCCATCTGGGTCTTCCTCTTCCTCAACTCCGCGATCCACACCCTCATGTACACCTACTACACCATCACATCCTTCTCGATCCCCTTCCCCAAGGTCCTCAAGCAGACACTCACGTCTATGCAAATCACCCAGTTCCTCGTCGGTGGTTCATATGCCGCGCTCCATCTTTTCACTTACTACTCGTACCCGATTATTGTGGATCATGTTGACGAAGCGGGCAAACATCATCTGGTGGAAGAGTACAAGACTGTTCATGCCCTTACGACACCGGGTCAGGCACTTGCAGTCTGGTTGAACGTTCTGTACCTCACACCATTGACTTACCTCTTTGCTCGATTCTTCATCAAGTCTTACGTCGGTGGATCCAAGAAGTCGCAATCTCAAGCAGCACGATCTAAAACCCGCTCGAACTCGCACACGTCCACAATCAGGCAACAAGAAGCAAGGCTCGAGAAAGCAGGGAGAGACGCCGTTCATGGTCTTGCACGAGTTAACAACCACGAGGATTTGACAGTTCATCAACCGGGTCAAAGGGACTACGCAAGCCTTACCCTCAACCTTAACGGCAACGCTAACGGAAATGGAAATGGCAATGGAGTCGCCCACGACACCGTTCAGGAGATCAAAGCGGTCGCAGAGAACGTTCGATCCACCGCCGTCGATGTCGCAAATGGAGCAGCGGTCAAGTCCAGGAAGACTTTCGAGAGAGCGAAGAAGTTGGCGGATTAGATGCGAGGAATGGTTAGGGGGGAGCCGAAGGATAGAAGATGAGCGTAGGAGAGCAGACAAACGAAGTGGAGTCAGTGGGGGATGCGAAGAAAGTAGATGCGGTCCGATTTCTCTCTATCTTGCCTGCTAAGGTTTCAAATGATGCGCATATGACTGTTATTCGATCCGTTTCAAGGTCTTATAATCAAATATTCCGGAAAGGCTAGGATGAACGACCATCAAATGAGAAACAATTGAATCTTTGCCAACCTAGGCTCAGAAGACGTTCTGCTCCCTTGCTTTACCCGAGCGAACGGGGAAAAGACGAAGCGTTCCATAGAGTCTCTTTGGGAGATGCAGGGAGATGCAGCAATATGATCATTGAATGAGTGCTAATGACACGTGGCTATTCCGAGATATCAGATAGCAAATGTCAGACTGGCAATCCAGTTGCTCACTTCATACCTCAGTTGTGGCAGGTGTCGAGACTCGGCTCGGACGATAAATTGGTATGTCTAATTGGCCTACTTCTGAACAACCACCTCCCTCCAGACCCAATCCTGTTTAAAATGCAATTTGAATCCCAAGACTGGGCTACAACTCGTTTATTGTCTGTCTAGGCGATCTAGAGTGAACCAGCGGAACCCCTGATCCCTGAGATAATTCAGGATGTCCCAACTCGAGATTTATTATTCCAGCTTGCCCACCTTGACGGTTCCCCTGGCAATCCTGTCTGCCTCTCTTCGAGCTAAATCATCCGCCTTCTTCTTCCAGGCATCCTCTTTTTTTTCCATCTTTGCTTTGCGTCCCTGCAAGTAAAGAAAAAGCGAGCCGAGGTCAGCTGATCCATATTTTTAGTCAAGTGTCACAGGCTCACATACCTTGGCGCCATGTTTCATGGCGGTTCTTAAGAATTCAAGCATGGTGACAGTAATGATATTAGCTTGTCTGTTCATACACCATTGTGCAGCAGCTAAAAAGCTGAGGGGATACTCACAAGAGAGCAGCAGCTCTACCAGCAGTCAAGCCGCCTCCTTTTCCGTCTTCTAAATCGATCAGAGTCAGCTTTCCGAGCAACCTCTTCTGGTTCTCAGTCGCCGGTCGCTGCCGCCACGGAGCCCATCGGGTAAGCTGGGGGAGGAGTGATTGAGGAACCAGCTTTTCTGCCAACTTGTCACCCATTTTGATGGCTTGATCGAGATTTTCTGCGCATCCGTGGATCTTGAGGGTGCTGAATGGGTTTTTGGCAGCGAAACGTTTTTCGCCCGGTTCTAATCTGTATGCGTGACGGAGAATATACAGTTCCTTGTCGCGTACGATTGAGAAATAGCCTTGGCCCATCGATTCCAGTACGAATTTACCGTTACCGCACGCCACCTGCAAGAAGCGAAAAGTTTCGTCAATTTGCCGGGGCGACGAGACGTTATGAGGGTGTCAATACCGTCCTATGGCGCACTTACCCATACTAGTCTGGAGTTCTTCCGCCGAACACTGGACTCCTCCGAGTCGGACAGTCGAAATGGGTCATCATTGTCTTCGTAGGTGACCGACTCTGCCTCGTAAGCGTGTCGAAGCCGAGCCTCCTCTTCTGCTTGTTCCATCCGTCTCTGCCTTGCCGCTTCCGATTTGGCGCTTAATGAATCGAGAGTCTCATCTTGGATTTCCTCTGCATCCAAGTCCAATCCGAACAAGGTAGGGGCGGAAATGAGCCCTTGTACGTTTGTCAGATTGTCGACAATATCGATGATCCGGCAATCTGTTTTTCCAGGTGCATGCCTTAATCCCCTGCCGATCATTTGACTGAACAAGTTCCTAGACCTCGTTGGTCTCGCTATGATAATACAGTCAATGTTGGGTATATCGGTGCCCTCAGTTAGTATTTCACAATTCACAAGAACAGGGAATTCACCGGCTCGAAATGCTGTGATGATCGCTTGCCTTTCGACAGGTGAGCTCTTGGAAGAGATCCACCGGGCATCGATACCGGCTTGACGAAAAGTGTCAGTCAATGCTGACACGTGAGTCAGATCGATGCAGAAGACTAGGGTGGATTTACGATCCGCTGTCGAAGTGGACGAATTCGAATTAGCGGATTTCTTTCGGCTTTTTTCTGTAGCAGATGATATGCGATGTTCACGATGTGAGGAAAGGATAAGAGCGTGAAGAGGGAGAGGGGGGGGGGGGGAGGTGGCTTCGCGGAGGCAATGACTTACACGCTCGATCCAAATACGTCCTAACGACCAACTCATTAATCTCCTCTGTATTAACCAGCATGGCTAAACTAATCGCATTGAAATCTCCAGTACTGGCGCTAATCTTGGCTTGAGCCAACTTGAGATCCGCTTTAACCGTTGTGAACCTAGCTGGGCTGAGCCAGCCATCTTGGAGCATGTTCCATACATCTTGGTGGAATACGATTTCTTCAAATACGGAGGAGAGAGCGACTTGGTCGTGTCTGCTGAAGGTAGCTGTGAAGCCGATGATAGGAACACGAGGACCGGCTGTGTTCGGCGCGAGATCTGGATGTTGATTATTTTGTACTCCCATGGAAGATGATTCGGACGGAGCTGAAGGGTTCTGGGAAGGGGACGATTTCGAAAGTGGCGTTTGAACATCGCAATTGAAATACGACAACAATTTCAAGTAACTCGGTGATACCGCATGATGAGCCTCATCGACAATGACGACTCCAAACGACTCAGGATCGTATTTGGCCAACCTTGTTTCCTTCATGATACTCTGATAAGTCGCGATTGTCACCTCTGCTTTTCCTGATGCGTGATTTTTGGCGCCTTGTTCGAGCTCAACCGAGAGAGTTGGGTAGGCGCGTGCGATGGATCCTAGGGCTTGATGTGCGAGTTCGACGTTTCCGACCAGGATGAGAGCTTGTGTTCCCTCGGGATGACCTGCACCTGCGGTGGCGATGACGTTGCGGTTGTCGTTACCGGCGCGCCGTCGATTCCTCTCAGCAAGTAACGGTATCAAATGTGTAAACATGACCGTCTTTCCACTACCTGTCGGAGATGAGACGCCCAGTCGGTGGACACCACGGTCTAGGGCGTCGAGACACGACCGAATGACGTCGAGTTGGTAGGGTCGAAGATCCACGGTGGAGGGAAGCGTGGAGAGAAGGTCATCGTGGGGTGAAGGCGGAGAAGGGGGAGTGAGCGGGAGCGGGGCCGAAGACTGTTCAACCCTCTGATTTCCACTATTCTCCACACCCGCCCCGACTTGAACGATCCCTTTAATCGATTGCGATTCCGGTTTCGATTCCGATTTCGATTCCGATTTCGATTTCGAGC
Source organism: Goffeauzyma gilvescens (assembly GCA_025758705.1). Classification (NCBI taxonomy): domain Eukaryota; kingdom Fungi; phylum Basidiomycota; class Tremellomycetes; order Filobasidiales; family Filobasidiaceae; genus Goffeauzyma; species Goffeauzyma gilvescens. The sequence goes on from JANGFI010001480.1 coordinate 12,983, forward strand.
TCGATCCCGTCTCCCGATCGTCAACCGATTCGTTACAAACCCCATCGACATCCGCACTTCGTTCCGTCGTCGTTTGAGATACGCTCTCAACCTCGACAATAGTTTGGACCTCGTTGTCTATTGTCCGTTCAGTACCGACGTCCGCCCCGGCCTCAGCTTTTGCCACCGCCGTCTCGAGCGAATACAAGTACGACTGACTGGAAAGAGGCCTAATTGAGCCTGGCTGCGGGTGCGGGTGCGGGTGCGGGTGCGAGTGCGAGTACGACTGAGTGCGACGGGACCTGATCGAGCTGAATATTGGCCTGAACGTGAAGTCTGATAGTGACGAGTGTGTGTGCATGCGCGTTGGTGTTGGTGTTGGTGTTGGTGTTGGTGTTGCTGTTGCTGCTGGCTCTGACGATAACGTTGGCTTTGAAGAGATCACTCTTCTCCTCCAAGAGGTGTTCAACGGCGACGGCGCTACGCCTGGTGATCTCATGCGCATGTGCATGCGCATTGGTAACCCCTTTCCCACCCCTATTCCGATAGTTTCTATCCCTCTCCACCTTTTTCCTCTCATCGTCATCGTCATCGTCACCGGCATTGGCCTCGTGATTGGGCCTATTTTATTTGTATTTTGTTTCTTTTTTGCCCTCCTCGTTGAGAGTTAAGTAACGTGCTTGCACCTATCCGGTCCTCCTCAGTCCTAGTAAGTCTTGCTTCGTGTTCTCTTGTTGGTGGGTTTGTTATTTCTATACGTATTGCTACCGATGTAGCCGTGGCTGTGGCTGTGGCTGTGGCTGTGGCCGTGGCTGCGTTTCTGTACTTGAGTGTAGTCGTGAGTAATAGTCGTCAAGGTGCGTCGTCTGTATCGTGTTGGTCGTAACGAGCCAGATTTTATAGTCTTCGTCGTCGTGTATTGTCGTCAAGTTAAGGATGGCCGTTCAATATCGTGCTCTTGAACTGATGTGATGATAAGAGGTAGAGATAGAGATAGAAGATGAGAGAAATCAAACCAGATGACCAGATGATCAAGTCAAAGAAAAAGAAAAAGAAAAAAAAAAGACACGGAAAAAAAGAAATGAAAAGAAATAAACACTCGTTCAACACAGCAGGTCTAGTCAGACCAACCGAGAATAAAGATAAGGGCCTAATACCGATGGAAGAGCAGGCTCCCGCAAGAACGGAAGAAGAAAAAACAATCAGTGAAAGAAGAAAGAACAGAGGAGAATGGAAAGCAAATCTAAAAACGTATCCAAACGATCAAGAACAAAGATCAAACCTCATCGAATCCAATCGGTCGGTCGGTCGGTCGGTCGGTGACCCCCGGACAGCAGGAAGAACGGCACGACAAACAAGCCTGACCGACTCTTGCTCCTCCCCCCTCCCCCCCCTCCCCCCTCCACCCCCCAATCTCTCTGCCCTGCCCGTCCCATGTCGACTCTTTCCTAATCTAATCGCAAACGCAACTTAATCGAATCGAATCGAATCGAATGGAATGTCGTCGGCATAACTGCGTCCTCCGCGGAGTTACCACTATTTCAGAAAGCTCTTCCAGGCTGTCCTGATCTTTATTCACGTGTCTTTTCTTTTCTTTTCCGCGTGATGGATGCGGCTGTACCCGTCGTGCCAAAGCATGCCACTCACTGTACCCCTCCTATAGCGCAAGTCGTTTCCCGTGAGTTCTCACTGGAACGAACGAGACGCGCACGCGGGAGCAGGGAGACAGACCAGGCGGGCAAGGGAATGAGGAGTGTGCTTGGGGCGAACGACAAAGTGTGGGGACCCCAGAACTAACCCCCCTCGACCCTCGACCCTCGACCCTCGACCCTCTACTTATTCACCCGCCAAACCCCTTTCCACCTTTCGTCCGTTCTCTCCTCATCCATCGTTGAGCCGAGACCAAGTGAGTGAGTGAGTGAGCGAGCTAGCCGAGGGTTCGTTAGCCTGACTGACTTAGCCGACTGCCAGGTCTACTACGGCTCCCCCTTCACCGTGCCTGCTTCCTGCACACAGTACTTACACCATTCCGCACCGCCTTTTTGTTGGCCGGAATCAAACTGAAGCAAGCTTTTCCTTTTCTTTTCTTTGAAACCAGCTCATATGTATCCACCCCAACCACCCCTTTTCAACCTGGACCCTCCATCGCCTGTCCCATCCGTTTGTCTTTCGACCTTGGGGTGGTCTGGTCCGTCGCCCCCTGCTTGCCTCCGAATTCCCGCTAGCCACGGACGGCTTCGCAGTTTAGGGAAAGCGCAAAGGGGCGAGGCGCGATGGGCGGGGGACGCGGGACTGCCGGGGGGTACAGTGGGTACAGTGACGACAGACCAGCCGAACTGTATACGAGATATCAGGGTCAAGCTCTTAGTCAGTGTATGTCGGGGTGTCGTTATGAGTTCCTGGTCACCGCCCGTCCGTTCCTCCTCTCTTCCCCAACAAGGAAGGCGAGCAGGCGAGCGAAGCGAAGCGAAAGTCCTCGACGTCCTTCTCAACATTCCCTTTTCCCTGTTGTACCCCCCCTATCGCGCTTCTCATTCCCCTTTGCCGCCGCTTCCTTCCTTCTTTTGAGAGTCCAGTCGCTTTGATTCCCCCTTCCCTCCTTTTTCCCTTTTTCGCTTTTGTCGTTTGTCGTTTATCCTTTCCCCGCGTTTCCCCGCACTCTGGCCCTTTTCCCCGGAGCGTGTGTGTGGGTACCGCGTACGTAACCCCCTCGCCTCCCTCCTCTTTAACCCGCCCCCCTCTTTCTCCTTCTTCCGTTTCCCCCTCCCCCCCTCCCCTGTACTCGTTTTCGTACGTGGTACTAAGGGTCCATCCCCCTTCCCCTCCTCTTTCCATGGCGTAGATGGATCATTCACCAGAGGCTAGCGAGCGAGTGAGCGAATCCGTCTGCCCTCGAAAGCGAAAGCGAAAGCGAGAGCGAGAGCGAGAACGACGATGCGATGGAATGCAATGCAATGCGATGCGATGCGAAGTGATACGCTGCGATGCGATGCGAAGTGATACCCCAGATTCTGGGATCCAGCGGCTGACAGGTGAGAGAGAGAGGATAGTCAGCAGGAGTGAGGGGGAAGAAGGGGGTGTACGAACGATAGAGTGTGATCAACCTCGGTCGGGAGGGAGGGAGGGAGGGGGATGGATGGTTAGTTTCACTTTTCGTTTTCCAACCGTGCCCCCCCCCCCCTCCCCTGGCGATGGCCCTTAGGCCACTGGATTGGAGATGAGTATGAGCTTGAGCTTGAGCATGAGCATGAACGAACATGAACGAACATGAATGAACGAATGAATGAACAGCGAATCCGCATTCCCCATTCCACCACCGTTGACGTTTCACTATCCCATGTTGAATGAGGCCTATCCATCCACCCATGTACTGTGGATCCCAATCTTGGTCAAAACTTGATCTTAATCTAGGAACCTCGACTCGACTCGACTTGACTTGACTCGACTCGACTCAACTTGGATTGACGTGAGGTGACTGTTTGACTTAGCTTGATCTAGGAGGCCTGAGTACCGCACCGCATCGCACCGCACCGCACGTGCCGTCGATCCATCATCATTCGGAGTTAAAGTTCATGAATGACGACACGACTAGGACGAACCGAGCGAGGATCCCAACACACCGTTCGGGAGGACACGGAAAACTCTAAATAACAGTCGGAATCGATCCGACTTTGAGCACACTTCGACTCACTCACTCACTCACTCACTCACTCACTCACTCACTCACTCACGCAGGCAGGCAGGCAGGCAGGCAGACCCGTGAGCAACACAATAAGCAAGGCAAGCTGGAGTCATTATAAAACGCCAAACGTCCACCGTCCACCGTCCACCATCGAC
>JANGFI010001481.1:0-16808 GCA_025758705.1 Goffeauzyma gilvescens
CCCGCCCCTCCCCCCTCTCCCCCCCCTGTGGAGAGCGTCACGATGGGGAGTGCGTGCAAGCTTGACCCATAATTGTCGGAGTTGGGGAACTGGGAAATGGGGAAATGGGACGAAACCGCCCCCCCCTCCCTTGGGAATCAAAGGAGCATGAAGAGGAAGAGGAGAGAAATCGAAAAATGTCCAGTAGAGAGCGTCTTATGGATCGACGACATCGGGCCTCCCTCCCCCCCTTCCATCTCTCACTCTTCGCCTCCCCTCCAGGCTGTTTCGACTTGATATATAGATAGGACTTCATCGTCTGTTTCAACCAGGCGAGCCCTGTATCCTACCCCCTCGCGCCCTTTCTTGCTGTTTTCTTTCTTTCATTCGATACCAGTCTTTCGTGCATCTCATCTTCGACCTGCGCAAGACTCCTCTTTTGAACAACGTCTTATCTGGCAAATCGACATCGATACATATCTACCCACCTTCATTTACCTCTTTCTCTAAATCGGTCCCTTGCCGTTACCGTCTGCTTTTGCTTCACTTGCTTCCCCCCGTCCCTCATATCCCCTCCGACAACCGTCAACATGTCGGCCGCCGCCCCCGTGGCAGACACCGGACACGGTGCATTCCAGCGAGGTACCGAAAACCGGGCGTCTCCTCCTCCCTGCGACAAGGCGAACCCAGCTTTCTCACCACCTATGACTCCAAATCAGAAGAGCGCAGATGGCTATGGACTTCCCTCGGTCTCACCCATCCAGCCTATCACACCGACTGACGTTCCTTCCGACGCACTCATTTCCGACAACTACGTCACGAAGACGTTGCAGAACCAGAAACATCTGCCGCCTATCACGTCCAAGAACTTGCTCCAGAACATCAACTGGATCTCGACTCTTGTTCTGACCGTCACTCCGTCGTTGGCCATTTACGGAGCCCTCACGACCAACTACAACTGGAAGACAGCGATCTGGTCCGTCGTCTATTACTTCATTACCGGTCTCGGTATCACCGCCGGTTACCACCGACTGTGGTCTCACCGATCATACAACGCTTCTACTCCTCTTCAGTACGGTCTCGCCGCCGCTGGTGCTGGTGCTGTCCAGGGCTCCATCAAGTGGTGGTCCCGAGGTCACCGAGCTCACCACAGATACACTGACACCAAGTTGGACCCTTACTCGTCGCACGAGGGATTCTGGTGGGCCCACGTCGGATGGATGATCTTCAAGCCTCGAACTAGAATTGGATCTGCCGATGTTTCTGATTTGACTAGGAATAAGGTCGTACGATGGCAACACCAGAACTACCTCAGTTTGATCTTCATCATGGGTCTGTTTGTGCCGATGGCCGTCGCTGGTTTCGGATGGGGTGACTGGCGAGGTGGTTTCTTCTTCGCCGGTGCCGCTCGATTGGTCTTTGTTCATCATTCTACTTTCTGTGTCAACTCACTGGCTCACTGGCTCGGTGACGCTCCTTTCGACAACAAGCACACCCCTCGAGACCACTTCATCACCGCGCTTGTGACCATCGGTGAAGGATACCACAACTTCCATCACCAGTTCCCCATGGACTTCCGTAACGCCATCCGATGGTTCCAGTACGACCCTACTAAGTGGTTCATCTGGACTATGCAGCTCTTTGGTCTCGCATCCCACCTCAAGAAGTTCCCCGATAACGAGATCAAGAAGGGTCAATTCACGATGAAGCTTCAGAAACTCAAAGAAGAGCAAGACGCTATTACCTGGCCGATCGACTCGAACAAGCTCCCCGTTATCTCATGGGACGACTTCCTCTCCGAATCCAAGAACCGACCTCTCATGGTCGTTCACGGATTCATTCACGACGTTTCCTCTTTCATCGAGGAGCACCCTGGAGGCGCCCACTTGGTGAAACGAGCCATCGGTACGGACGCTACCACTGCTTTCTTCGGAGGTGTATACGATCACTCTGCTTTCGCTCACAACTTGCTCTCCATGATGCGAGTCGGGATCATCGATGGTGGTTACGACGTCTTGTCCATGCGAAACCAAAAACGATACCGATCAGTTTCGAACGCTTCCGCTTCGTCCTCTGAAGCCGAGTCTTCTTCCGAGTCCGTCGCTTCTGGATCTTCGTACTCTGCTACCGACTTTGAGATCGCCGAGAAATGCACAGATGCTGAACGAAAGCACTTGCTCGAACTGGCAGCCAAGATTGGTCGAAAGGGCGCCCCGCTGTTCCAACCTCAAGCTTGGACCGTCGATCCCGATTCGCTTCATCTCCCACCTTCTCAGGTACTTCAGATCAAAGAAGTCGAGGCAGAGTGCAGGACCCGTTACAGACTCTCTCGCGATCACGAGCACGACCCTCTCGAGACAACAACAAGGGCAGACGCTATTGGAGATATCGCTCCGATCGCAGCTTGATTTGCGTTCCTCGGACTTCAAGTCGGAACCGATACCTTACCTTTTGTCTTTTCTCTAGTGTTGTTTCATTTTTTTTCTCGTCACGACCCTTTCATGACCCAATCGACGTGGATTATCTTGAGGCGGTAACCACGTTTTCTTCTTCACATCCTCTTCTCCTCTCAATCTTTTCTGCCTGCTTTCATCTCGCAAAACACCGCAATAACACGAAATATAAATCGACCCGTGCAACAGGGCAAAACGGTTAGAAACTCAGGGGACGCTCTCCTTTCCTATTTCCTCTCAGGCTTGTGTAAGAATATATAGACTGTCTTTACACGATGATACATACAAGATTGCCAGTTGGAATGCTCCTACACGTCCAGGAAATCAAATACAGGGTGACAAGTGTCCAATGTACTTAAGTATTGAACTGCGGGATCCTTGCTCGAAACATGTCTATCGTTCCAAGCATCAGACGGTACACTACGGCAACAGTCGGTTAGAGTCGCCCCATTCAAATAAAAACATCAAAGACCCACTCCTGCCACTTGCCCCTCGCGTTGATTGCGGCGCCTTTGAGATTTCTCCTCTATCGCTCTACTTTCGTGGAGTGCTTGCACGTAGGCATCACGAACAAAAGAAAGGGAGATTTCTATCGACTCGTCTGTGGACTGTTGATTTCATATGGTATCGGTGGCAAAGCACCCATTAGCCCTCGGGACCTTCGTTCGACCCCTTGACGCACGTTGTTTCCCGGATCCGATATGCTGGGCGGTTCTTGGTGGTGGCAGCTGACGTACTTTCATGAGCACGCCCATCTGTCGAGGTTCTCTCTCCGCCCCCGCCCTCCCTTCTTCCGTCTAACGCGTTAGTTGCTGCTGTGGGACCCCCTCCGCCCCCTCTTCCCCTGACGCCAGCCAATCCCCAACCCTACCAAGATCAAGGTCGACAATCACACTCAACAGGGTAAGAATGTCCGTTCGCAATCAGACGAGCAGTGAGCCCAATGATGACGACGATACTTCGACAGCACTTGCATGCAGGTATACCCCATTCGTCTTGTTGTCAACTTCTTGTTTCCCCCCTTTTTCTTTTTTTCTTTTTTATTCTGGGGTAGAACTGATCGCTATCCACATCTTTCTCAGTCTCTTGTCATGAAGATTTAGATTAAATTGTACGGATAGAAGATACTCACAACGGCCGTGAGGAAGCCCTTCTGCATCGTGTAATATACGTCGCATTACGATCAAGAACGAGCAACCCGAACCATCAATTGACCATTCTAGAGGTGACATCTGTAGCCTAGAGCATACCAACAAATCCTCCAAGATGAACAGAGCACCTCCCAGAAAAGGTACGTCCTCTGCACCCTGCCAGCTCCACAAGTGATCTTTCGTTCTCATTGGCGGTGCTTCTTATTTATTCCTAACTGTGCAATAGGTGAAAACTTTGAGCTCCGAGCGGAGCTCAACTCGGAATACCGAGATAGACGGTCTGATGCTATTAAACGTGTTATTGCGAACATGACTGTCGGGAAGGACGTTTCTGGACTCTTTCCCGATGTGTTGAAGAACATGGTGAGCTGAACCCTTCCACCTTCTTTTTCTGTTGGGGGTGCGCCGCTGACGCTTGACGGCATTTATTTGATCTGTGAAACAGCAAACGGACGACCTAGAGCAGAAAAAGCTGGTATATCTTTACCTTATGAACTATGCCAAGACACAACCAGAGCTCGTCATTTTGGCCGTCAACACATTCGTCAAGGTAAGACTTTTTCTTCCATTCATTATCACATATCTACCGCATCTACTGTTTCTTACTCCCAATATCCACCGATACCCTTTCTTTGATTGCCTTACCCGCTCTTGTTTGTTCCAGGACACGGCGGACTCCAACCCACTCATTCGAGCACTCGCCATCCGTACCATGTCCTGTCTCCGCGCCGAGAAAATCCTAGACTATCTCGGTGATCCCCTCTCTCGATGTCTCCGAGATGAAAACCCATATGTCCGTAAGACGGCGGCATTGTGTGTCGCGAAGGTGTTCGAGTTGAAGCCGGAGATATGTATCGAGTATGGGTTTGTGGAGGTGTTGAGGGATTTGATTGGGGATGGGAATCCGATGGTGAGTAAATTCGCGTGAATACGGTTTTCGGTCGGAAAGAGGAAGGGGGTGGCGGTAGGGATGTCCCTGTTGGTGTGCTCATATGTCATCTTGTCACTTTGCCAGGTCGTTGCCAACGCTGTCGCGGCACTCTCTGACATCCATGAAGCCGCCGAGGCTATTAACGGGTCAAGGTCTACCACTCCAGAAGGGGAGATCTCGTCCACAACACCCTCACCCACACTCTTCATCATCGACAACGCGACTCTCAATAAGCTGCTAGTCGCACTGAACGAGTGCTCCGAGTGGGGGCGGATCGCGGTACTCAATGCTTTGTCGAGATACAAGGCGTCGGATGAGAAGGAGAGCGAGCATATCTGTGAGAGAGTGATGCCTCAGTTCCAACACGCCAATGGAGCGGTCGTCTTGGGAGCAGTCAAGGTGAGTCAATGGAGACGAGTCTAGGAGCACGATGCGTAGTCTGATCCTAGGGCAAAGGGACTGACATCGATTTCTGTTATTATCGCAAGGTCATCATGATCCACATGAAGCACGTCCAAAGGCAAGATCTGATCACCCAGCTCATCCGCAAGATGACGCCACCCCTCGTTACGCTCGTCTCGTCTGCACCTGAGATCCAGTGGGTCGCTTTGCGCAACATCAACTTACTTCTCCAGAAACGCCCAGACATCTTGTCGAATGAGATGCGAGTGTTTTTCTGCAAGTACAACGATCCGCCATATGTCAAGGTGGAGAAATTGGACATCATGGTCAGGCTGTCCAGTGAGAAGAATGTGGAGACCCTGCTCGGTGAGCTGAGAGAGTGAGTCCCAAAAGAAAGCGCCGTTCAAACCTTTTCCGCGTGTATACCGTGCTCGCACTTCCGCGCTCTTCGCTCCACCCGCTCTTTTGCATGTCCTGACGATCGTTTGGCGGTTTCTTCTCCTCCAGATATGCATCAGAGGTTGATGTCGACTTTGTGAGGAAGGCAGTCAAGGCGATTGGTCAAACTGCCATCAAGATTGAGTCAGCCGCTTCCAGATGTGTGCAGCTGCTTCTCGATCTTATCCAGACCCGAGTCAGCTATGTTGTGCAGGAGGCTGTCGTTGTTCTCAAGGTCAGTTTCCAAATACTTGTTCTCAATGGCCATCCAGATCGGTACTGAGAAATGTCGGCCCTTCGAAAAACAGGACATTTTCCGCAAATACCCTCAAAATTATGAAGGAGTGATACCGACCCTTTGCGCCAACCTCGACGAGCTGGATGAGCCTGAGGCGAAGGCTTCACTGATTTGGATCATTGGAGAATACGCCGACAAGATTGATAATGCCGATGAACTGTTGACAATGTTCTTAGATTCCTTCAAGGAGGAGACCGTGACTGTGAGATCGATCTCTCCGCGCCGTGACATTTGTACCATGCTAATAACGTCCATGTTTATCTCCTAGGTCCAACTTCAAACGGTCACCGCTATCGTTAAATTATTCTTGAAGAAACCCGAAGGTTCTCAGGCCCTTGTTCAGCGAATTCTCCAAACAGCCACAAAAGACTGTGATAGTCCGGATGTCAGAGATCGTGCTTATATCTACTGGAGATTGCTTTCAACAGACGCCGGTGCTGCCAAGGTGAGTCAATTCTGATCATCAGGAATCGCCTTGATGTCAGACTAACCCTTTCTTTGACATCTACAGGATGTCGTGCTCGCTCACCGACCCCCCATCAGCATCACCCAGACCACTGTCTCTCCTGCTATCTTAGAAGAACTTCTTGGCGAAATCTCCAGTCTTGCAAGCGTGTACCACAAGCCAGCAGCCACATTCGTCGGAAAAGGTCGACTTGGCGCTGGAGAGATCGCCAGGCGAGCTCAAGAGTAAGTCGTTATGTTTTTTCTCGGCTGTCACCGTATATGTTTCTGACCCCTGCATTCCTGTTTCCCTTCCCCAGAGCCGACGAAGACGTTACCGCCCAAAGAGCTTTGGAGACCGTGGCCCAGGGCCAAAAAGCCGAGAATTTGCTCGACTTCGACGACGACGAAACGACGCCACCAGAAGCGTCGATCTCTGTCTCTGCATTTTCGTCTGGCTTCGCGAAACCGATTTCCAATCCTCAAGCCGCGGCAAAGAATCCTTTGGATGAGCTTATGGACCTTTTCGCCAATTCAAATGTCAACCCCATTACGGCCCCGGTGTCAATTCCTTCCCTTCAACCTAACCCGTCGCAATTGAATGGATCATCCTTCTCAGCAGCGGGCGCCCCCACATCAAGGCCAGCTCAAAATGAAGACCTCTTAGGACTGATCTAGATGCTGTAAGAGCACCAGGTTGTATAACAATGGCCCAACACGTTTATGAATTATGGCTTCGGCATCTTCCAATCATGAGTGTCCATTTGGCATGGGCAGGGTCTCGGAACTTTGAGAACCAAGCCTGGCGACTGCTACAAGAATCCTCTCTATTGTCTCAACGGCGCATGTCTGAGGAGTCACCAATACTTTACCCTGATCGACGAGCTTCGATGTGGTGCTTGCTGCCGCTTGCTCCAAAATAGCCGCGAAGCCCGGCACCGCAGCTAGCCGATCAATCGAGAGTTCTCTTTCTGTTGAGTTTGGAGAGCTGGCTGCATCGGTCACGATGAATATGCCCTCCCTGTTGAGGAATCTGATTTCCAGTGCAATTCTGTTTTGTACCAGTGGAGACAGTCGGTCAGTTATGTTGATTCCATGTCCGATACCGGCCTGTTCGGTACCTACCTGTGGTATGGTCGTGTCCAGACGATGAGCCACGTCGTCAAGTCACAGAAGCAGAACTCGGCGCTCTTCGCCGGGCCCTCAGGTGATACGATGAGTTGCATCACTGGGAAGACGGCGTCAAGATACTGATCAACAAGATGTGGTCAGCATCCTGCCACAGCGTCTCAGAACAGGCGGGGGACTTACATGGAAGACCTCTAATACGTTACCGCCGTCCCTCCACCTCGCGTTGACAGCCGCTTCGAGCTCTGCCTCTATTAAATCGAGATGTCCACCTCGCCTCTGGGTCATATCGTCGATGGTGCCGCCCATGTCAAGCAGGTGCAGGCTGAATTGTCCATTCTCGGCAGAATAGCTTATCTCGAGGGCCTCGATCTAAAACCATCAGATGACGACCAAAGATAGCGATTTTGATTAGATCCATATCCGACAATAGATCCATATCCGACAACGCATCAGGACAGAAGAGACTCACGCCATCGCGATCTAGAATCATACTTGCCAAACCAAATTTGGCAAGGCGAAGTGCTTCTTTTCCATTTTGTTCGTTGAGGACTGGTGTGAAAGGGACTGTTGGTTAGCTCAACAACGAACCTGCATAAGTTGAACAGCTTTAGCTTACTTCGGAGAGCGAGGAGCAGCGAATTGCTGATGACCGTACAGTATGTCAAGATGTCGTTGATAAAAGTCGCTGGATCTGAAGAAGAGGAAAGCTGGATGCGATCTAGCTTCCGCTTGACGGAGAGCGATGCCCATTCGACATCTTTTCCATCGGAAAGGATGTCTGGAATGCTCGACAAATCTCCCTTCAGCCTATAAGCTGCCATTAACTGAAAAAGGACAACCTTTAGTATGGTCCGATCAGCGCGAACGGTTTCGGCTGGGTACTTACTGAAAGTCGCGAGGGGTCTTGCCAATTTTGAAGCCTAATTGACAGGATCGACGGCCACAAGGACGAGTAGTTGGCTGTCGGAAACAGGTATTGTCCGGGTATTGATAGAATTTTGGTCGGACCAGATTCAGTGGTATCGAAGGGTATATTCCTGGAAACTAGCTGCTCTTGCAGTAGCTCAAGACAGACGGTCGCGCTGGCAACCAGAAATCTTGTTGTCAGCGAGAGGGTCGAATTCAACGGGATGGGTATTGGGACACTCACTTGCAGTATGCATGCATGAGGCTTAGTTCTTCTAGACCAGCAGGTGCGCTAAAGAGAAAACAAATCAGCACGGAACAGGATAAATGAAGAATGTTGCCAACCCACGCTGCTGATGTCATAGTTCCAACCAGCTGTTGGCGCTCACGATCAAGCCAGACCAAATTGAGCAATCGCCTTGAGCGGTCATTGCCGACGATATTGACATGAAATCGAGCGACACCGAATCTGAGACGTTTACCGTCGAGGATGATGAGCAAGGAATGAGACGTTGACGAAGTCAAGCCAACACAAATCATCGGCTTGAGTTGTCGACCGCCGCGAACAGTGGTATACAGACCGAAGCGCTCGTGGTCTGTGAAATCGAATGGTGGTCAATGTCCGCGGTACTCTCACTTGACAAGGTGGAACCCAGACTAACCTTCAGATGTACCATGCACCTGCCTCGAAATACTCAGCCGCAAGCTGACAAGTTTCTCCTCTGTTGCTTCCATTATAAACGCCGTCCGCAGTGCAATTAGCACTTCCATCAATTTGTCAGGATGCATGTTCGCGTATCGAGCCCCGCTCGCAAGTCTTGCTTCGAGGATTGACCCAACGACGGTTTCTGCTTCTTTGATGTCAACACGGCCACTGGTTGCGTTCACCTGGATGGTGAGCCATCGAGATCCATATATGCGGAGCAGTGTCGATATTCCAGTTTCTGTGAAAGGGACGAGATCAGTCGGTCTATCAGATTGGAAGAGAAAAAGCATCTTGGCCTACCTCCTTGAGCAAGCTGGACATCATCTTCATCAAACAACGTATTTTGCCCTGTCGAAACGTGAGATACTACAAAGTCCTGGAAGGCGTGTGCAAGGGCATCGGCGTGGTGCTGGATTACACTGAGCAACAGTCGCTCCAGATCGAGATTCGAGGAGTCCTGGCAGATATAGTGGCAGATGATAAGTCCACGCAGGCATCCCTCTTTGTGTTCAAGGGTAAAACTTACCACTCGACTCTCTTCATCTGATAATGGTTCGGTGGCACAAGGCAGACCTAGCCAATGATCCTTTGCCTTCCAGGCGACCCTAATTTCATGTCGTTGACAGAGCTGGCCGTACAAATGTTCTGAGCCAAGGAAAATGGTCTCCGTCGATGGCGAGACAGGCAGGATCGCCACTTCAATTTGTCCGGCAAATTGGTCGACACTCAAGGCGGCTGCCGGTCTATTTGCGTTAGAATGGTCTGACGCGGAATTTCTACAAGTGGAGGATAACGTGAGAATTCAAAACCGGTTTAGTTTTAGTCTGGACTCAACGGAAAATCTGAGACAACGCTCTCACCTCCAATACGAGACAGTGAACCTTTTTCGATCGGACTCCATGTCCACTCGAATTTTGTCATGCCATCCACTTCTGATAAGATGTACCGCCTGACTGTACAATGCCTCGAGTTGATATGCAAGCGATAGAGTTTCTGCGATATTTAAGCGGGTTTACAGAAGCGGTTAACCAATTAGTTTCAGAGTACGAAGGGATATTTTCGCAGAGCCTACTCACGCAACACTTCAAACAGCTTGAAAAGCACTGCGTTCTTTCCTTCTTCTTCCTGATTCACTGTCACATCTCTGTCCTGTACGATCTCCCGGAGAGGCAAATATGACAGCGTCGGTTCTACAACCTGAATGATCTGATTTTTGACCGCCTCCGGCAGGTCCATCGGCTTTGAAATTCTTTCCCCGCCATCTTGTTTCGCCACGAACAAAAAATTAATGTCGACGATATACCAAGGGTTCTTGAGGTCTGTTGTGGTGGTGGTGATGGTGCATTCGAAAAGGCCTTTAGCACAGAGATAGATTTTACCATCTCGGACGTCGACGACTTCCATTTCGGTCGGGATAAGCTCGTTGACGGCCAGGCGATATTGAATTCCTCGGTTCATCGATTTGATCGTCTCTGCAACCACTGCTGGATCGTTTTCGTGCAAGTTTCGGTGAGGTTCATGGATGATTTTGGGCAGAGTGCTATATTCTCCTGTTGTCAGTACATCCAAAGCAGTCTCGATGTCGGGATTTCTAGCTCGCAGCCCGGCAACCTGATCCACGATCACTTTGAGGTGATCCCTTAGTCGGACGACGTGTTCATGTTGGTCGTCTGCCCAGCTCGCTAGGCGCTGCGCCTCAGTCACAGGTGCTACTAGCTCTTTGCTCTTCCCCTTTGCGTCTCGGTTCGACGAAGCTGTGACACCACCGACCCCGGTGCTTCCACCGGCTGGCCCGGAGCCAGAAACGGGCACATCCTCATATCGCCATACATCGGCCTGTCTCTTCCACCTCAATAAAACCAATGTCTTGAGTAATGCTGCTCGAGAAGACTGGGCCTGTGCTATGATATGCTGTGGTCTTTCCCTTGGTGGCAGGGATGGAAGAGTATCTTTCACTAGCGATTTCAGAGACTCGTATTGCGCCTTGACGGTTCGGTCTACGATGGGTCCAAGTGGAGTGAATGCTTGGGTATCGAGAGGAGGTAATTGCTGGTCCAGGATATCAGAGAGGGAAGGGGAGGGATGATCGGCAATTGAGGCGGGTGCTGTATTATGGGCCATGGAGGATGAACCGGCTGGACTAGTCGTCAAGTCGATTGAAGGTGGGTACGACATGATCCGAAATATGGAACCTCGGCGCTACGAAACACCTCTGTGAGGAGGTCCACTGCGCGTCGGTCGTATCGAGGTTGGAAACGCCTTGGCAATCGAACTTGGATGGATCAGTTGCTATCTCATTTGACACGGACTTGAAAAGGTATATTGCTAGAGCAGTGTTATGTGAATTGGACCAGGATGATCATTCAGCTCCTTCTAGGACACATCTGATGAACATCATCAACATGGTTCCCGGAACCGAACAAACAAGACGGTGATTTGCTAAGTCATATCACATGCACTTAGACACGTCATTTGGTGCCGAGCTTGTTTTGCCGTCGAGGGGCGACAGGCTTCGGGATGATCGAAATTGGATTCGTCATCAAAATGCCATCCATATTCCACCCCAGTTGAAGCTCGATCGGCGTCGATTTGGAAAATGCTCGACTGGGAGAATTCAGCATTGGATTCACATACTCCGTATACTTTGCCCTTTGAATGAATACCTGAAGGGTCGACAGAGATTCCATTCCTGTGGTCTCGGTATCAGATTAATAGAAACAAAAATCGTGTCTTCGACGACTTTCGTGACCCGTTGCGATCTTGCACCAACAGCAGAAATGTAAGCAAATCAGTTCCCATCACGAAATGGAGCATGTCAAAGAGCGAACGACAACACCGACGGACGGGTCAGTGAGCGAGGGCAATGACGCAAATTCGAAGCCCACTGTCACCCTTGAGGAGTTCCCAACGGCGAAATTGAAGCATACGTACAATGGAGAGTTGGATAGAAAAGACCTAGTCACTAAGCCAGAAGACCCGGACTTAGTGAAGCCCAATCCTATGCCGGCGAAAGGCCAGAAAAGAAAATTGAATGGCACCGCTTCTACACCTGCTCCGAAAAGTGAAAGAGCAACAAGAGGATCAAAGCGTTCCCGGGCAAGTTTGAAGCCTAAACAGACCGTTGGCTTCTTGCTGAGTGACAAGGTGCTCGCCCTGTTGACGAAGATGGAGCTGGACAACGAAGATAAGCGATTCAAGTATCCCCGTGATCGGTGAGCTGAAAATGAATATATTCCGATTTCCTTCTCAATAATCCTGGACTCATGTTTTGTAATCTTTTCGTCTCTTTGGTTTCTTGCTTCCACCCACGTCTTCTGACAAATTCAGGTTGAATCCATTTCAAGAACTGCTTGCCGCAGCCATGCTCTCCAAGCCGTTCTCGCACGTTCTTGGTACACGGGCCATAAACGAGCTCTTCTCCTCTTCTCACGCCGAGTTGACCGTCCCTAGGGCTGTCACCAAATTTGGACAAGATAAGATCCTTGAGTGCCTTCATCGAGCCAAGACCCTTCACAAGGACAAAACTGCGGCTCAACTTTTTAACATCGCGGAGATTTGTGAAAACGAGTTCAAAAATCAGCCTGACCTGATAGCATTACGGGAAGAAGCAGGCAAAGATGCCGATAAAGAGAGGGACATCCTCGTGAAATCATTCAAAGGATACGGCCCAAAGACGGTCGATATATTCTTTCGGCGAGTACAAGTCGATTGGGAAGAAATTTATCCCTACGCAGACGAGAGCACGCTTCAAGCGGCTAGAGAGGTAGGCTTGGAAGTGGCAAATGCAGAAGAATTAGCGGATATTGTTCTACGGGCACTCCCGAAAAACGAACAAAAAGATACGAAGAAGATCAGAGAGCGATTTGGAAGGGTGGTAGATATACTGGTGTATCTTGGACTGGAGGGAAAGACAGACGAAGCGGCCGAGGTCATCTTGGAATCGGCTAAGACGGAATGAAAAAAGAATTTTACGATGCTTGAAAACACATTATTCGTTCAGATGATGTTCCAACGTCGCAACGAGTCCTTTTCTCAAAAATCAGCGTTCTTCAACCTCCAAGAGAGTACGCCGTTTTCATGTCCCGGCGAGATGGCCCAATCATCAGCGACCGGCAGAGGGCAGAGAATAGACCCCTGACACTTTATAAGCCTCAGGTCATACCTCAAGCAACTCTCTCGTACTTTTCCTTACGCGGACGAACAAGTTAGTCACTTTACCAAATATCACGTTGGACCACTAGGGACTGCTATCGCCGGGAAGGCGTCTTATGCGATGGATGTGACAAGGATTTCATTTTGCTTCATGTTACATTATACAATTTTCGACAACTATTTTTGATATCGGGACCAGCACCCGGTCACTTGGTCCTTTTTTCCACTGTTCTTGGCATTCTTCTTATCGAAGTGAGCAACTTAAGAAGAGTTGGCCTTCTGCGTAAGCTGAGCCTGGGCCATGAGGATTTCCGGAGTGTCGCCTCTGGGCATGTAGACCTCGATCAACCTGAGCTTTCCGGGCTCGTTAAACTCCTTGTCGAGGAGAAGTTTATCGAGTTCCTCGGCGGTGTGAATCTCGTAGTTCTGATACTGCGACTCCTTGCCCTTTCCGGCGAAGAACGGCAGCAGCAGCTGCCAGTTGTACATCTGGATCTCGTTGTACTTTCTATTCTCGCCGTGGATGAGCCTCTCGATTTCGTACCCATCGTTGTTCAAGATGAACAGATAGGGGCTAAGACCATGTCGGAGCATGGTACCGATCTAAGCAGTAGATGGATTAAAGGGGTCAGTTCCTATCTATTCCAGAGGGGAAACAAAGATGTCGTGTATGAGTGCAGGGAACGTACCTCCTGAACAGTCATCTGAAGCGAACCATCACCCGTGAACAGGATGGTTCTGTTCGGTTCCTTGAGTTCTCTACTGGCGAGGGCAGCACCAAGACAGGCACCGGTAGCGTAACCGATGGAACCCCACAAGACCTGACTGATAAGGGTGGCTCGAGAAGGGAAAGGAATGTTGATGATACCGAAACTTGACGTTCCCGTCTCCGTGATGACGATGTCTCCGTTCCGGAAGAACTGTAAATGGAAAACAACGCCGTCAGTACAAAATAAGCGAAGTGTATGTTGGTGAAATAAGACAATCTAACTCACCTCGCCCATTCGAGGCCACATCCAAGCGTGGGTGATCTCGTCGGAGGTTCGTGCAGGCACTTGAGCGGCCTCGCTTCGCTGAGCCGAGGATCGCTGAACTTTCGTGGCGTCTGGGGTCTTGTATCCGTGCGCCTTCTTGGCCACCTTGGAGAAGGACTTGGTCAAAAGCGGCAAAACGGTTCGCATGTCGAGACCCTCGTAGGTGGCATAACCGATCTATTGGGACGAGCCAAACATCATCAGAAGCCGAAATCTTGTGCGTTGTTTAGCTCGGGCGACATGCACTCACCTTGGTAGCATAACTGTGGAGCTCAACGGTTTGTTCCTGCGGGAACTTGAAAGTGAAACCACCGGAGCTGATTTTTGAACAAAAGAAAAGCGGGTCAATGAATGACTCCCTCGAAGCGAGGAGAATAGAAAAAGTAGACCTACTTGAAGTCTGATTCGAGTTTGCCTGAGACGAGAACGAAATCGGCTGCCTCGACCTCCTCTCGGACGGCCTTGATCGAGATAGCACCGACGTAAACACCACCGAACTGAGGGTGTCGCTCATCGACGCAAGACCTGGATGGCAAAAAAAATAGCAAAGGTCAGGTCACGGACGGATAAGAAGGTTCACTAGGCTCTTTTCGCACTCACTTTCCCATTGGAGCTGTGTTAGGAGATTGTTGAAACGGTCAAGATGATGAGTCAGTCTTCTTCCTCTAAAATCGTCTCCCGGATCGAATATCAGGTTGCCCGGACTCACTCTCAAAGAATCGCACACCGGTGGCCTCGACCAACTTTCGGATCTCAGGAGCCATACCGTATCTCTCAGTGCAGCAATCAACGATAACGATCGGGTTCTTTGCATTCTCGAACATGTGTGTGATGTCGTTGACGGCATACGCGAGAGAGGCAGCTTGGTCCTTGTTGTTGAGATGGACGTCGGTGCGAGGGGGAGCCGAGTGAGGGTGGGGCTGTAGGTGGGGTCGTCAGTAGTGAGATCAGAACTAGGAAAAAGAGTGTGTTTCACAGTCACTAGGGCATTAAAAGACCACTTACAAGAGGGGTGTTGAGGTCTTCACTTGAGACTTTGGTGTGGATCAAATCGGTGGGCAGGGCGAGGTAAACAGGCTTGCACTAGAAGAAGAAATTTGGGGTGGTGTTGGGGCATTTTCATATGGGACGTAAAAGGTGAAGAGAGGCCGTAAAGAATTTAGGGATAAAGAAATATCAGTGACCGATCTCCCCTTTCCTCTTTGCGCCAGGCAAGGACCCGAAACTTACCTCAGACAGCGCGATGTGCAAGATCCTGTCAATCTCCTCGGTCCATCTTCCTCCCGGCTTCAAGATCGCCATTCCCGACGAGATCTCCCGGGACATGTTTTGGAAGGACGTGAAAGATCCGTTTCCGAGGGTGTGGTGGAGGATTGCCTGGGCACCCTGGAGCTTCGTGCTAGGCGTGCCGACGATGTGAAGGATCGGGAGACGCTCGGCCATGCTTCCGGCAATACCGTTGAGCGCGGAGAGTTCGCCGACACCGAAGGTGGCTGATATGGTGTAACAGAAGGAGGGATTGGGGAATCAGTGAAACCCTTATTAGAGTTGGAAAGGAGACACGGATGCACCGAATGGTAAGATCTTGGAGGAAAGATGGCAAGTCGAGTCGCAAAGATCGGGAGAGCGGCGATCATACTCACTGACGACAACGGCCAAGTTGTGCTTGACACGAGCATATCCATCGGCCGCATATGCGGCGTTCAACTCGTTGGCTGGTGAAAAGGTAAACAGTGCGCGAGGAGGAGAGGAAGGATGCTGGTTAGTCTTCAAGCAAAGCCAAACAATGCATGTACGTCGACAGCTAGAAGAGCCGAGGAGACCCGAAGATCACTCACCATTTCCAACCCACTGGAGGACGGAATCATCTTCGATGAAGTCGAGGAACTAAGGGCATGAATTCGGGATCGCCGACAAAAGGATTGAGTATAGACGGACAGCGAGATTGGGTGTTTATCTATCAGTCACTTGTTTTCATATGATTTCCATCTTGCCCTGTGCAAAACTGGCGCGGAGCTAACCGGCGGGCAGCCAACTCACCTCCAAGTTGTAATCTCCAGGAACACCAAAGATCTGTTTAACGCCAACCTGCTTGATTCTCTCGACGATGAACTCGGAGAGCGTGATTTCTTTCGGGTAGGAAGGCATTCTTGGTACTGCTGTTTGTATGATTATTCTCGTTGGATGCGGGCTGGATTGATGACGTGTTGAATCAAAGGATGATCGGATGATATGGTCCGGATATGAGCAGTGGGGTATGAGTTCAGATTCGATGTGGTGTTTGTTATATAGACGTGTAAGAGAGAGTGAGTGTGTAAGCGTGTGTGTTGGTGGTCAGTACCGTGGACGTCGGGGAGAATTGTGAAGCATGTGGGCGGCGCGCATGCGCGTGGCAAGGTCATTCTCTAATTCGTCATCTCCATACGTCAGCGCCAGCCAGTGCCAGTGCCAGTGCCAGTGCCAGTGCCAGCGCGCGCGTTGCGTGCCACCAAGGAAGGGAAGGAGGGGGAGGAAGAAGACGCAGAATCGCAGACACCCGAGTGGATTTTCCACGATTGTCACCCAAACGATCTCACAAGCTTCTCCTAAAGCGGATCGTCGGCATCCCCCTCCTTCTTGCCGTCACATCTCCTCTCCTCTCGGCTCTGTTCTCTATTGTCGGATATCACAGAATCACAGGAATCACTGTATCACTTCGTCTCCACCCACATACGACCTCTTAATGGTCCCTCCCATACGTCCGTTTCATTCCCGCTGACATCTCTCATATCCCCCCCCCCCCC
>JANGFI010001482.1:0-16809 GCA_025758705.1 Goffeauzyma gilvescens
GTTGTGGCTGCTGCTGCTGCTGCTGCTGTTGTTGTTGTTGTTGTTGTTGTTGTTGCTGCTGTTGCAATTGTTGTTGCTGCTGCTGTTGCTGTTGCTGTTGTTGCTGTTGTTGCTGTTGTTGCTGTTGTTGCTGCTGCTGCTGCTGCGATACAACCTGTTGCTGTTGCTGCTGATGATGCTGTTGAAGTCGTTGCAGATGAACTTGCTGCGGTGTCATCATCCCGTTCGGTTGACCGCCATGTTGCTGAACATGAGGGGTTCCCACCGCGACTACTGCCTGCTGAGCATGTAATAACTGTTGTTGTTCGGCGGGCGACATCTGATGGCCGGGATTTTGTTGGGAATGGTGTTGCTGCGATAAGTATCCGTTCGCCATTCCATGCTGTTGCGCAGCCTGAGTCGATGTGGACATCAGGTGCTGAGCAGCTAGCGCCTGTTGTTGCTGCTGCTGCTGCTGAGGTGACGGTTGTGGCTGTTGTTGACCACCACCCATCTTGGGTGTTTGGACAGGGACACGAATCGCCATATTCGGATTACTATACTGAGGAGGTTGCTGAGCCTGAACCTGAACCTGAACCGCGTGTCGGCCCGTGAACGGCGATAGATGCGGATGATGTTGAGGTTGAGCCATGTTCATGTTGGATGATGGGTCCTTGTCGATGAAGGTGGTTCAAGCATGCGAAAGGGGGAAGGGTGAAAGTGGCTGGTAATAAGGAAGACAAATGGAAAGGAGGTTGGAATGTAGCGAGCGCGGGGAGTCGAGGGTATCTACGCGGACGGGGGAAAAAACGGTGGTTTCGTCAGTTACTGAGGGGATGGGGAGCCCGCGAGCGGAGCAAGCCAGGTAAGGGAGGAACGTCCTTCCTTTTGGTGTCATCTCTGGGTTCAGTCGACGATGCCATGTTGCCCTTCATTTCCACCCGTTGTGAGCACCACGGTGTGAAAGATCCAAGATCAAAGGGGGGGGGGGGGGGCAGGCCGGGCCAAATCCCTTAGCTCTGGGTTCCGACCGGGCAGAATTGCCCAGCGTGGATCCGTGCGCCGACTCTTTCCCTATGCTATTCATCCCCCACCTTTTGTTGTTCATCCTCTCTACCCTGATCTCAGCCAGCTAAACATACGAGCGGAACTCCTGGTTAAGTCCCTTATGTTGGACAACCGAGGACCGAGCAACTGACGGATCGCAAGTCGCAAAGCGGAGCGTAAAAGAACGAACGACGAACGGCGAACGGCGAACGACGTATCCAGTCGCGAAGAAACCCACTCACGGATTGAAAAAGAAACCCGGAACCCTCGTTTCCTATACCTCTTTCCAACGTCCACGTCTTTTGCTTTCCCAGAATATATTCCCGACCTCCGTGTTTTTCGATCCCGTTGTCCTTCTTTCCGTCCTCGATGTCCTCAGCCTTCTCTTCTCTTCGTTTCCCTTTTGTTTCCGCGTGATTGAACGGCTATGTCCAGCCAGCCAGAGACTGAGAGTACTCCTTTGTCTTCTTGTTCTTGCTTCTTGCTCTTTGCTTTGACTTTGTTTCAATTCCTGGACCAAGAACGAGTGCGTGATGCAAGGTGCGAGAGGTGCGAGAGGGGGAATCAAGGATGGGGTATGTCGAGATTTGGCAGAGTTCGAGTTCGAGGAGAAGAGAAGAGACGAAGCGGTCGATCGATAATAGGGTAGTAGAGTAGAGTAAAAATCGGCACAACTGGAGAAAAAGAAATAAGACGACGGAGAACTAGGATGGATAAAGTATCCTTCTCGCTCTCTTCGGTTTTTCCTTCCTTCTTTCCTTACTTCCTTTGCTGGTGTATTCGTTCTCGTGATACGTGACGTGAGGCGTGAAGTGATATTTGCGATTTGCGATTTGCGATTTGCGATTTGCGGTTTCCGAGTCCGGGACTATTTTCCAGGATGTCCAAATCCTTTTGCTACTGTCGGTCGGTCGATTGAAAGTGTTTGCTGCTTTGGTTTGGTTTGCTTCGCTTTGGTCGAAATTCAATCTCCGGATCCTCCTTATGTATTCGTCCCGTCCCACTGATATACCTTCGCTTTCTTTCTTTCGTTTCCTCTGATTGATATCGGTTTCTAGACTGTTTGAATCTCGCTCAACCGCGACATCCACTTCTTTTGTTTCCTCCCTTCCTTTCTCTCTCTCTTTCTTCCTTTGTTTGTTTGTCTGTTTCTCCGCGTCCCCGTCCTGTCTGTCCCGTCCGACACGGCACTACGCACGCCTCGAGATGGTAGACTAGAAGATGGTCAAAAGCTGAAATATCTTGGGATCTAGGAACTCTTAGAACTCTCTTGATCTTGGCTCAGTTTGATGCAGTCGTAATTCGGGCAGAGGTGACGAATACGAAGGCGGGTACGGTTGTCGCAGAATAAGAAGAAGAAGATAAGGCAAGAGAGACGTGTGACATCGCTTTTCGTGTGCCTTGTTGGGAATAGTAAGGCGTGAGTGTGAGCGTGGGCGTGGGCGTGGGCGTGGGCGTGTGCTGGTGATTGGGTAGGCGACGGACGGTGTTGGGAAATACGCCGACTCCGGGACTTGATGTCTTCGAGTGAGTGAGGTGAGGTTTGGGTTTGGGTTTGGGTTTGAATCGATCAATCCTGGATACCTAGCTTGTAAGGTCCTGTGTTGACCCTTCTCTGACATCCAACACTACGCAATGCGCAATCCCAATCGTTATACAATCCGATCCAGTTCCTGTTCCAGTTCCAGTTCCCGCTCCAAGGCTAGGTCAAGTTCTACTCTTGCGGTAGACATGCTCGTAGTCGTGGTCACGGTCGTGGTCATGATCCGAGTGTCGAAATCAAGAACCCCTCAGTCGTCGTAAAAGCACTAACATAGTCGATTCTTTTTCTTATCAAAGTGATAGTAGTTGTAATACTTACTAATTGATTGAACGACCAACGACAAACGACAAACCCGATCGAACGACTCCAACCTATCAACGAGAAACGACGATTTCAAGAAGTATTCCGAAACTAAAGACGAATTCCAAAAAGAAGTCTGCAAATAGCCAAACCCCTGTTTCTAATCACCTGTTCCTTTTCATTTCCTTCTTTCGTACTTGACCTGATCTGGCCGACGGATACGAATCCTGAATTGCATTAAAGCACCGGAACAGACCGACTAATACTTACGACTTTCGACCATACTTCGGGAGAGATATCCAACAAGGACCACCAATACCTTCTTTATCTCAAAAAAAAAGGACGAACAAGGAAAAACTTAGAAACAAAGAATTAACTAATAAACATCTACAATGCCTGCCATGGAACCTTCTGCATCCGGTGAGTCCCCTCGATTCTGGTTTTTTTGACTGCTCTCTCCGAGACATCGGGAACTCACCCTTCCATCCACCCATCCTCTGTCCTCTGTCCTCGTTGGAATCTTGATTAAAAAAAAAATTCATTTCCCTTACTGTTCGCTCGTGTCATGTCATTTTTTAATGGGTCGTGACTAACATCTCTACTTCCCGTCCCTTTCATAACTATTCGCTCATTCTACGGAAACGCAAACGGAAACGCAAATGCAAATGCAAACGATCTCTCTCCGTCCCTCGCATCCTACATCGTCTGCTCGTCCTCACATCCCTTCCTCTCCCAACAATCACAATCACAATCACGATCACAACCACGATCACAATCACAGTCAACGTTAACGTCGACGGAACCTCATCATCCTCTGCCCAACCGCAACAACAAGCCCAACGTCCCCCCGCTGGCTTCCCCAGTGGTTTCCCTCATAAGAAAGGATTACTGGGACGAGCGAATGGTGGAGGTGTCGCAGCTGGCGCTGGAGGGTGAGTGCCGACGTCTCTGTCTGTTCCTTTTGCTTCTTTTCTTTTCTTTTGCTCTTTTGCTCTTTTGCTCTTCTGCTCTTCTGCTCTTCTGCTCTTCTGCTCTGTACGGATGGGTCCGAGACGGACCGCTGGCGAGGAGATAAATCAGCATTTGTGTGGATGTTTGATTTCATTTTGTGTGGTTGGATGGGGGTGGATGATCAAGTACTCGGTTGACTCAGATGGATACAACAGAGCGTTCGGTCAGTCGATGTTT
Organism: Goffeauzyma gilvescens; assembly: GCA_025758705.1. NCBI lineage: Eukaryota > Fungi > Basidiomycota > Tremellomycetes > Filobasidiales > Filobasidiaceae > Goffeauzyma > Goffeauzyma gilvescens. The sequence continues at coordinate 4,058 of JANGFI010001482.1, forward strand.
CCAAAGGCAGGGGAGGGAGGATGCGGCCCAACGGACATAAGAGAGTTGCTCCGACAGCCAAGGCGATCGTTTGCGGTGTGTATCAGGGTGGAAATCAGGAAGGATTGCGAATTGATACGCGAGATACGAAACCGAAACGAAACACTGAGTCTAATTTGATCCATCTACTGTTGTTTCTATCCCTCTGCCCGCCTCTTTGTTCTCGGTTTATCGTCGCCTTCCGTCTTCTCGTCGTCTTCGCTCGCATCCGTGCACCATTTCCTCCTACTACACATCACCACCACCACCACCACCACCCCCCTCTTCATTCGGCGACTCCCGTTCATCGCTGGTCGCCCGCCACTCGCCTCGCCCGTTCGCTCAGACCCATCGCATCCCCGACAGACAACATGATGTCCCCCGTCACTGCCAAATTGAACGCAAGCAAAACTCGACATTTCGTTAAGTGAGTGTGAGAGGATGATAGGAAGAGGGTATCGAAGAAGCCAAGGGCTTGAACGTTTAGGAGTCTTATCTGACCGTCCTTTTTGTTTTTCGGTCTCCTTCTTCTTCTTCGTCTTCGTCTTTGTCCTCCACTCTTTTTCTTTCTTTCTTTCCTTTTCCGCTTGCTTCTTCGCATCCGCCCTCCCCTCCGTTCTCTACGTCTCGTTCTCAACAGGGGAAAGCCAACAAACTTGTTCGCAAACCGAATTGCCTCTCCTTCTCCATCCTCTGCGCGATCTTCCTCCGGACTGCCTAGTGGTCTCTCCGACTCGACCTCAGGTGCGACTTCATCTCCACTCGCTGGTGCCGGTGGTGCTCAGTGAGGAGGCATTATTGTCGAGAGAAAGGGGTTTCGAGCAGACGAGAAAAGGATGGTGCGGCACAGCAGGAGTGGGGAGATGATATTCCGTCGACTCCGAATGGCGCCGGTCGGTGTTTCCTAACCTTTTTCTTCTTCTCCTGGATCGCCCTTGATCGAAGGTTTTTTTGTATTGTGTATATATGTATGACTTATGTCCGTGTGTTTATATCCCTATAATATGGTCGACGTTCTTCCGTTCCTCGTCAGCGTTCCCCTGTCTTCGCACTTTCGTGACCACTCCACAGTTTGCGAGGCAAAGTACGTGCGACGTGTTTGGTTTGACTCTGTGTGATCCATGATCAGCTTGCCTTAGCTCCTGCTTTCAAGTCAGTCCAAGTTCACCAACTGATCGGAGGAAGATGCCACCGTCGCCAGGCAAGACGATACGGGAGGTGAGTATAGAGATGGTTTGGTTGTACTCTATTCATCCGCGGTGGGCGTTTAGGCGCGCTCCGCCTGGGTGTGGGCGTCTGAAGACCGGGGGCCGGGCCTGCCCCTCCCAACTTATACACTCATCATGGTCGGGGGTCTGATGGTTACGCATTACTGTATCGTGGTGATCGACGAAGACAACTAGGACGATAATAGGTCCGTGAGGGTGACAAACAAGGAGCCATCACACCACCTTTGAGAACATTGTGCGCTGAAGGTTCTTTTCCTCTTCCGTCCCACCATGACATAGAGTTTCTGGCATTGATTTGACCCCATTCATTATCCGAACGAACAACTCACCTGCCAAATCACCCTCGACCGCGCCCTTGACACCCTCTCTTCTTTTCAAAAGGCTCTATTCATCTCCGTAGACGTGGCCTGCATCCCGTATACCCCACTCGTTCGTCTTGGACCAGACTTTATACTGACAAACAGCATCAAGATGGACGGCTTCAACCTTCCCATGTCATTTGGCAAGCGAGCCCCCGTCAAGAAACCAATCCAAAGCGCAAGAGCAAGCAAATCATCGATCGAGAATAACAGCAGTAGGACAGATGAAGGTTCTAAGATTGTTACAGGTCTAAAAAGACCGCATGACGAAATGACAGATGAGAAAAGAAGCGATGTGGGTGGCTCCAAGGCGGCTAAAACGGGAGATGTGAAAATTGGGTTACAAGACGAAGAAGAGGAAGAGGAGATCGGACCCATGCCATCTCGACTTCAAGGGAATAGTCCTATTAAATCACCTCTAGAGAACAACAATGAAGAAAGTGTGCGTTCAAAGCCTACTCTCAATAGTAGAGGCATCGTCGACGACGAAGACGACTACGATTTCAGCGACTCCGACGACGAATCCTCGCGCGAAGAAGAAGCTTTCCCCGTCAGCAATCAAATCGTACTAAAAGATCATCAGAAAGTGGTCTCTGCGCTCGCGATAGACGGCGCGGGAGCAAGAGTAGCGACAGGAAGTCATGATTATGATGTGAAGATGTGGGATTTTGGAGGGATGGACTCGAGAACGAGACCTTTTAAGAGTTTTGAGCCTTGTGGGAATTATCATGTGAGTGATACTTGCGAGTAGCTGGACGAGTGCGAACAGCTGAGGGTAGTCTACTCATCCGCCCTTAGTTGGGTTGTAATCTGCGGCGCCTCTCAACCATTGTTTACTGATCCCCCCAACCCCCCCCCCCCCGGGCTTTTGATCGTACAATGCAATGCGAACAGATCCACTACCTCGGCTTCTCGCCCGATAACAAAGTCCTCCTCGTCATCCCTGGGACATCTCAAGCAAAGATGTACACCCGAGACGGGGAGGATGGTCTGATATTCCCGAAAGGGGATCCGTACATTAGAGATATGAGGCATACTAAGTGAGTTCCTTTGCCTTTTCGGTGTCCTTTTGCAGATAAAAGATCGAGATCGCGGTTTGGAAATCTAGTATCGTCTTGGGGTTTATGGCTGATGAACGCATTTTCGTTGATTTTATCTCGCACAGAGGACACTGCGCCGATATGACGAGCGGTTGTTGGAACCCGACATCTTCACAAGAATTCATAACATCTTCAAACGATTCTACTGTCCGTATCTGGAACACTGAGGATCGAACGAAGCAAAACAGCGTGATCGTCGTCAAGTCAAAAGAACGTGGAGCGCGAACAAAAGTGACTGCGTGCGCCTATAGTCAAGATGGGAAAACCATCGCTGGCGCATGTACGGACGGAACACTCCATCTGTGGGCCCGGAACTCAAATTTCGTCCGGCCAAGTTTGAGTAACGAAGAAGCTCATGTGAAAGGATCCGAAACGTCCGGGATTGCTTTCTCAAGAGATGGAAAGTGTTTGGCTACGAGAGGTGGTGATGATACAGTAAAATTATGGGATATTAGGTCTTTAAGAAAACCACTGGCCGTCGCGCAGGATCTACTCAACTTGTACCCGGAGACGAATTTGGAATTTTCACCAGATGACAAGTCCATCTTGACAGGTCTGAGTGTGAAGAAGGGAGGACCGAAGGGAGAGATCGTGGCGCTCGATAGGGAGGGCTTGGGTATTAGGCGTAGGATCGAGGTTGGGGACGGAAGTGTTGTCAGGGTCGTGTGGCATTCAAGAATCAATCAGGTGAGTGCTTTGTTGCGAGAACCTTGATTTCGCTGGTCTTCGTGCTAATTCTATATGCAATCCCTTTCGCGCTCAGATACTCGCCACGACCTCTCTTGGCGCCTGTCACGTTCTCTACTCGCCCAGCAAATCTATTAACGGTGCACTTCTCCCTCTTGCTAAGCAAGTCCGAGCCAAGCCCCGACAAGACGCCTACATCGCCAACGCTCCTCAAGTCATCATCACTCCTCATGCTCTCCCCATGTTCCAAGAAGAGAGCTACTATCAAAGCAAGAAGAGTCAAGAGAAAGCCCGGAATGATCCGGTTAAGAGCCATAAACCTCAAGAACCTGTCATCGGAAAGGGATCAGGTGGACGAATCGGAGCGAGCGCACAACAACATATCGTTCAGAATATGTTTAGGAATACGATGATGGATGAAGATCCGAGAGAGGCTTTGCTCAAGTATGCACAGAAGGAGGGAGAAGAGGCGATGTATACGTCTGGTGAGTCGACGAACTTCCACCTCCCTCGTCAGGGGCTGAAGTCTGCTGCGGATGGCTGCTGACGATGTTTTGCTTGATTGCCTGGTCTAGCATGGAACAAGACACAGCCGAAAGCAATCTTCTCGGAACCACTTCCGGATCAGGAGAGCAAGAAGGACGAAAAGAAGTAGACAGCGGTTGTAGATCTCATGTGCGCGCTGTGGCGAAAGGGTCGCCGTGGTGTATCATACAATTTTGTTGGCGAATCGACTGCAACTACATCTCCATAAGGGTCTGACTCTGGTTTCTGATACCTCAGAAGCGGGCGAGGGACCTTCTAATCCACGTGGAGAGAATCTGACACAGCCATTCCGCCAACCTGGCTCTCGTGCGGATTATGTACCTAAATCAGCCAGGAGCTAGGGAAGCCCCGCCCCCAAATCACAAGTTATCGTGCTCTCGGGGTATCGACCTTGAGCTATGTTGAAGATACGCACACGCTAACGAGACCGGGAACGAGATGAGAGAGTATCGTGCGTACTAACAGGCATGGGTGATGAATCCGTTAGATAGAGAAGCGAGCGAAACGGTTGCCATGCGATTCGTGTATACGGAGTAATAGACTATCCACCCGTCATCGACCCTCTGAAGCGTGCGTTGCGACTTTGCCAACAATCACTTGCTACTTGCCAAGAAGGAGGTGTTGCTCGTCATTGAACACATCTAGCATACACATTTGCACTTGTTCTCTTGACAGCGATCGGCGTTCCCGCTGGGTCAATATGGTTGTCAGACGATGTGAGCCATCCCTGCTGTGTTCCTTTTTTCCTCGCACATCCGTACCGCATATCTTTATGTGCGTGTGTGCCCATGGGTTTCGGCCTCGATTCTGCCGCCCATGGGTTCAGGAACTCGGAAGAGCATGGTGGGCGATTTACTCCCTTTTTCCTCCGAACGATACTCACATCAGAAAGAACCACTGGAGGATGATACAGGATCTGAGACCGGTTGTTGTCCAGATTCGAGAAATCAGGAGGGGCGGTCGGGGTGGAGTTGCTTGGGTAGAATATGATGTCGATGATCCAGGCGGCGCTCAAATTTTATGACAAACAAAAGAAACACGACAGCTGACGAGGTACTACCGTCCCGTCTGCTTTCTTTGTCTACCCCATTCCCCTTTCGCTAAGTTCTCGCACTGCTCAATCCTCGTCGCAGAATAACTCACGAGATTTACTTCAACACACTCGACCTGCTTCCGATGATAACCTGTATTTGGACGTATAACATTGGTCATCCCGACGGGGTCGAGACGAGCAAAATAGGCGGTAGTTCGAATGACGGGTGATGATGGTGGCGAAAGAGGGGGAAGAGCGCGGATCCGAGAGAGTTGACGCGTGTGTATGTGTTTGTGTATAATGTAAGCTTTAGACGGGCTAATGTCGGCGTCGTTCCGAAACATTTCCATTTAGACCACGAACAGAGGGGTCACCAAGCAATTTCAGAGCGATCATCAATCAATGTAATCATCAGTGTCATATAGCCTCTGTATCAATGATTATGACAACGATCAACGAATCCATAAAGCAACCTGAGAAATACGAGACATAGACAGTTCTATTCTTCTCGTTTGATTCTGGCTTCCTTCCCCCCCCCCCCCCTTGAGGTCACCTCTGCGTCTTGCGTCGTCCGTCATTCGCCTTTCGCCTTTCGATTCTTCCGACAAATCCTCGATTCTTTGGGAGAGGAATTGGCTAGTTTCGTCCAAAATAGGATCGAAAGATCAAACCGAACAAGCATATCATACCGCACCTGCTACGACATCCCGCACAACTATCTCACTTAATCGCCCACCATGTCCTCTTCATCAATCCTCACCGAGGAAGAACAGACACTCGTCCCAAACCCGTACGAGACACTTGGACTCTTGAATCAAGATGCGAGTGAGAAAGAGATTAGGACGGCGTATAGGAAGATGAGTTTGAAGTGGCATCCTGACAAGGTGAGTGAGTGGCCGAGGCGAAGAAGAGGCCCAGCGAGTAGAGAGGGGGGAACAGGTGGAATGGAACCGAAGAGATTTGCAAAGGAGCGAAGAGATTTGCAAAGGAGCGAAGAGATTTGCAAAGGAGCGAAGAGGAAAGCGAAGAAGAGAGTCAATTATAAAAGCGAAGATGAGGTCGAAGGGAATGAAAAAAGGAACTGACAGAACGTTCAGAGATCGGAGCTGAGGTGATTAGGACCAAAGAGGAAACAGGGCCAGCCGAAGAACCGGCCAAAATCAAATGACAGTTCAAAATGAGAGAGGCCACATTGGAGATGAAATAGAGAGCGCCCAGCTCAGAGCTCTCCTTGTCGGTCATCCTCTCTTTCCTTCTGCTTGGAGGTTACTTCCATTGTTTCATTACATTCCGGAAACTTCTCGACTGGAAAAGGATGGAGGTGGCGATGTACAAATGATTCAAAACGAATAAAGGAATGGAAGGGATGGCCTGAAGCTGACCGACAATGTTCTTTGTTTCTTTTCGCTTCGTCCTACCCAACTCTTTCATACCCTTCTTCCTCCTCTTCCTTTTTTCGATCCACGCTGCGCTGCTACTCTCAACAGAACCCGGACAACCCGGCCGCAGCCCACCAATTTCATCTTCTCTCACTCTCCTACTCCATCCTTTCAGACCCTTCTAAACGGTCCTACACGAACGCCCGCCTGTCCACCCTCGCTGCGAAAAATGCAAGACGAGAAGGCATGGAGCAAAAGAGACGAGATGGGATTAATGATTTATTAAGACGCGAAGAAGAAGTGAGGAAGATGAAGGAAGAGGAAGTGAAAGAGGGGGGAAGAGAAGATGAAGAGAGGAGAGTCAAAGAGGAAGGAAGAAGACGGATGAAGGAGAGAGCTGAGGAGAAGATGAGACAGCAGCGGGAACAGCAAATACAGAATACTGCACCCCAGCAACCGGCTACCCCCACCGCCTCTGACGTTCCATCCTACTCGTCCTCAGCGTCGCCCTCGGCCTCGATCCCGGAAATGACACCCCAAGACCTGACTCTGACACTCCAATTCCCGTCCATCCCTGATTCCGAGGCATCTCTTCGTCCAGAATGGTTAAGATCATCAAAAGAGTTGGAGGGGTATCTAAATGCTCGGTATGGTCCTACGAGTTTCGTCATTCTGCGGGATGCCGGAGACGGGAAGACAGAAGAGGAAGTAGACGGCGACGGAGGCCCAAGAAAGAAGCAGAAGAAAAGTAAACCACGAGGACCGAAAGCGATAATCGAGTTCCGGAAAGACAATTGGCCGGGGTGTTGGGCTTGTTGGATGGATCACGCAGGGGCTGCCGCACAAGATCGCAGAGAGAGTAGAGGAGGGAAACCGCTATTACCAGGGACGAAAGTGAAGTTTGCGGGTGTGAGTGGGACTGGGACTGGGAAGAGTGGGGGTCCGGAACAAAATGTACCGAAGTGGGTTGAGTGGGCTGAGAAGAGGAACGGGAACATGGCAGGCCCGACGTCGATACCTGATACTGGAAACCCAAGGAAAGATACGATTTATGACGACGCCAAGACGAAGACGAAGACCGATACGATTACGAATTTTCATACAACCCCGAACGAACCCACGAGCACAAATACAACGACGAACACATATACCGGATCGTCATTCCCATCTTCCTTTCCTCTTCCGACTCCGACTCACTCGTCTTCAACTCCGAACTTGAATGGACACCCTATCACGGACGCGAGTACGAGTACCAACGGAGTAGAAGCAGGAAGGAAAGAGCTAGACCGGGATTACGAGAGCACGACGTTATTCAAGATGCGTCAGAGACAAATCGAAAGAGAAAAAGAAAGAGAGAGATTGGAAGATGAGATTCGGAGGATGGAGGAGGAGGAGTAAGGCGGTACGAAGCGATTTGAACGAGTGAAGACAGAGGCGAGCGCGAAGTGACTAGGACATGAGCATATGAACGAATTCAACGGTGATTTATGGATTATTCGGGGGCGATGAACACATCAATGCATCAGCAAATTAATACATGAACATATGAATAGAAAATAATTATAACACATACTGCATGTACGTGCGAGAAGAATACAGAGAGTGTCAGACAGATACATGTTCGGCCGGGCAAGGGGATGGCAAAGGTGGCGACGGTGAATGCAACTTCGCATGATGAATAGGAAGGGAAGATGACCCTCTTGGTCTCAGCTCGCAGCTGGCTTCAAATGGACCGTCGAGTAATTCCAACTCGGCGTGCGTGAGACATTCACCAAATTGCAATTCCCCAATTCCAGATCGAAGGTGCAGAGGAGAAAAAGCTACACCCAGCCCCCCTCCCTCTCTTATCTTATCCCGGTTTCCCCATCCTCCTTCTCTTATGGGCTTGGTCTTCAAGAACGAAGGTATCTTGGCTAATCTTACTTGGCTCTCGTAGTTTGGACCGTATCCACCAATATACAGCTGAGCAATCAAAGCTCAAACCCAGGATGCATGACTCTCAAGCACAGCAGCAACAGCAGCAAAGGCAAGGGATGTGGTAAACTGGCGCTAATGCGTGCGACAAAAGTAAACTTTACAACCCAGCATGCACTGCTTATCTCCTTCATTCACCCTTGCTTCTCTTTTGGGGGGAGCAAGCCACCTTTTGCACAGCATTTTCAGTGTTCGCTCTGTCTTCATGGTAATGTGCTTAGAGGGGTGTCTGAGAAGGACGGGTTGCAATGTGTATATATAGGCAGGTGTCTGGGAGGGGCAAGTTTTGGAGTGCGGGGAGTTTCCCCTGGGAACAATCGGCTGCAAATCACGCAAAACACAGCGAGAAACAGCAAACAGCAAAACAACGAGACAAAATGACAGGTCGGTGGCACAGGTCTAGGTGGTGTAACAGCTGTTCCCTAAGACCCTGCGACTTGGTGGGCAACGTTGGAGCGATGGATTGACGAACACGAGAGCATTCACGCGGTCTGCAACGAAGAAACGGTGTTGAATGAAACTCTTGGGGGAGAAGATACAACTCATTATCTGACAAAAATCCATGATATTTTGAACGACGCCGCACAATTGGCTAATGATGGCAGAGAAATAGGAGTGGATGATGAGGAAAGACCTCTTAAAGTCGATCTGAAAGGTCCAGGCAACACTCACAAAGTTGCAGGAGGAGAGAAAGGCTGCAAGTGAGTTCATCCAAGAATGCACTCTGTGCTATGGCTTTTGCGTTTCCATAACATGACTGAAAGAAGCAATATGCTGATACAATCCATCCTTCTCAGTGCTCGATGCTGGAATGCCACGGGATGAAGGTGAAGGATCTGACAGCGGAGGATGAAATGTCAATCTTTGCAGTAAACAGCATTGCTGACAGTATCATGCCTCCTGGAGCATGGATGCGGAGACCCGAGTCCACCACCGTTTCCATCTCTCAAGAAACATCCAATGGGGGGGGGGGACCCTCCGCGTTCTCCAACCGATCTGCTGAGGAGAAAAGTCTCGGAAACCCCTGAGCCAGTCTCCAGTGAGGAAGCGGTGACCTGGCCAGCTTCTTCTCTTGAACAGCAAGTTGTGACGGAGATCTGGTGGATGACTGATGAAGTGGTTGTAAGCTGATAATGACGGATGATGACTTGTGATGACTCGTGATGAATGATGAAGGACAGAAGATGATCAATGATGAGAGATGCTAGTCTTCAATGAAGCATGAAGGATGATGACGACTGATGAAACTTTTCAGTCCATTGAGTCAGCCACATACATCTCCCCTTACTCCTATCCCACGACCCCCTTTCAGGTAAACAACCAGCAGCATCCTTCCGACGCCCCTCGCGAGCCCCCCCCTACCGATCCGCAACCANNCCCCCCCCCTCTTCCCCTTTTCCCTCTGCTCCCACGCCTTAAACCTCTCGTCGTCCTCCAAATCCATCGCAGTCCAATCATCCTTTGAATTCTCGCGCTCGTCGCGTCAAAACAACAACAACCTCCCCCGGCGGAACCAGAGCGAGACCGCCAATCTCGTAGTGAACATCATCATCATTCGGTCGTCGCGATCGCATACCATTACCACCACCCGGAAAGGTTCATTTCATACCAATCGTCCAAAAACGAAGACAAAAGTGGCGTAGAGCAGGACCGACTTCTTGCCTCCCTTGGGTATTTGTGATCACTCAATCAACACTACTGACGCCATCAATCATCCCAATCGGGTAGCGTCGTCGAAATCTCACAGAAAACGCGTCGTTCCCGAGTGCCCATATTTTTCGTATCGGCCATCTATCAACATCGACATCGACATCGACATCGTTATCGTTATCGTTATCGTCATCATCATCATCAATCACACACAATCAGCGATATCAAAACATACGTCAGAGAACGGAAGGTCCTCGGGTTTGTCACGACCTGATCTCCGTCTGAAACGCCACTTATTAATTCCAATCGCCGGCTGTTTCAATCGATCGGATGGAATTTAACCACTCATCGGAATTTTCACGTCGTGTCTGATCCGGTAGCATTCGCCTTCAACCGCATCCTTTCCGTCACACTACTATCACCTCTATCATCTCCCTTTTCATCCGTCTCCCAAATCCTCTCGATCTTCTCGCCAATTCACCATGTTTCATCGAGCTGTCGCACCATTCGGACCTGGTCCGTCCTCTTCCTCTTTCCTCGTCCATCCTGACAAAGAAAACGCTCATCTATCGACCAAGACCCCCGGTCGAGGAGGTCTGCTCACATCAAAATCCAAGACCTCCTCTCTAGGTGCCTCATCTTCTGCGGTTTTTCCGAAAACGGCTCAGATAACTCGGACTTTCGGAGGTGGTGGCAAAGAAGGTAAACAAGCACAGCCGATGACGACGGGTAAAAAACCTGCGTCGGTCTTCAAAGATGTTAACCTCTTAACGACGGGACGAAAGCCGGCTGGGGCTGGGGCTGGGGCTAGAGATGGAAATGGAAATGGCAACCGAATGGAGAAAGGCAAGGGAAATGGAGATGGAGAGGATAACATTGAACCCAAATTATTATTCCGAAAGAATCTATCGTCACCTTCAGATTCTAAGCCATCGAAAGCGAGCCAACAACAACAGGCACTCAAAACGCCATTCGCGGACAAATTCTCACAACAAGCATTCAAAACCCCCGCCCCGGCCCCGGCCCCGGCCCTTTCCCTTTCCCTTGCCCCCCTCCCTACGATCCTCGCCACTCCTCTTCCCTCTGCTCAACGAGCAAGGCGACGATCTCGACATAGTCTCGCCAGTTCTTCTTCCGGTTCCGGCTCCGGCTCTGGGTTATCGCCATCGACCTCCATCGGAAGCGCAAATAAGACCGCTGGCGCCAGTCACGTTACACCCGCTCGACTCCTCGGTCCGAGTTATGTAACTCCTGACCGCTCACAAATGCAGCTCCAACGATCACCTAGCTTGAGTCTGAGTCTCAGTCTCAGTCCAGGAGATGCGAGTTTCGAAGATGGTGAAGGAGGATCAGGGGGATCGGGCACTGATTTTCTTGCACCGTCTTCCGTTGGTATGGGTGTGGGTATGGGTATGGTGCACTCGACTTCGCTTTCCCAGTTAGTCGAAGAAGAAGAAGAGAACGAAGAGGTCGATTCTGAGTCTCTTCAAAACTGTGCGAACCCAGCAGGCGCAGAAGTAGAATCAGAAGTGATGCTAGAGGCGGTGATGGAAGAAGACGAAGCAGAAATCGAATACATGCCTGTCGGAAAAGTGGTTCCACTTCCTGACGTTCTCTCTTTTGGACACTTCCATGATTTCGTCGATATGGGTTCGATTGGGGAGAGGTTGATGGAAGGTGGTGGGAGGATTCCGAATTATCCGAGTGAAGAGGATGAAGGATGGGGCGTGAGCGCTGATTTGGGAGAAGAAGAACTGAGAATGGGCGGGATGACCGCCAGTTGGGAGGAAGGAGGAGAAGGAAAGATGCGGATGGGAGGGAGGACGATGAAACAGAGTGGGATGACGTTGAGGTTCGTTGAGATGTCCGACGATGATGAACAGGAAGAGGACGGTTTGGTGGAAAGGAAACCATTCGCGAGCAAGAATGGGAACGCGAACGCGAAGGCAAACCCGGTCGTCAAGAATCGATCAGCCATCATGAAACCCGGAATGAACACTCGACCCCTCGCCACGACCTCTTCTATCTCGAGAAAACCTTCTTCTCTCATCACGAAACCCACGGCGACGACCACAAGACCGCCCGTGGCATCCACGACGGCGCCCGAATCCACGACGACTTCTCGTTTGTCTAGACCGACAGCCGCGTCGGCTCAGCGTCAACGACAACCACCTTCCAAATCGTCAGGGGTTCTTCCGATGAGTTCTGGAGTTGCCGGGTCTTCGAGAGCTTCGATCGCTTCCCAAAGACCGTCGACACTGTCATCTAAAGCTGGAATCATCTCCACCGCCACGAGCAATAACGTCAAATCAGGTCTTCGCGCCGGACTCGGACCGGGATCAAGGTCGACTACACCTGCATCCGCACCTAAACCGACCGCAGGAACTAGAGTTCCGCTAAGGGCACCCGGGCCCAACCCAAGGCCCTCATCGACCTCTATGAGCCGCATCAAGACTGCACAGGTCGGCACCACCACCACCGCTACGACGACCTTCGCATCTAGGCCTAGGCAAGGGATCAGGTCCATCGCATCTGCTTCTTCTGCTTCGGCGACGAGTACGAGCCACGCCACCGGGCTCAGGGGACAACCCGCACCCGCATCTCCACAACGACAACGACGCGCTGAGATCAGTCAGGAGGAAAAGATGATCCTTTCGGCGCCGACGATGGAGTTGGGTATGAACCTGGACGTGGAAGAGTTGATGATGGCGTTGGAAGAAGAGACAGAGGCGAAAGAAGTGGTGCTGGTGGAGAAGGAGGAGGGGGTGGTGGTGGTG
>JANGFI010001483.1:0-16813 GCA_025758705.1 Goffeauzyma gilvescens
TCGGAGTCGGAGATGGAGATGGAGGAAGTAAGAGGTATTGTCGGTTAACAGCAGAGGAGAAGGCAAACATAAGGATCAGATGGCATATTCGCGTTTGACGTGGATTCCCTCGACATGCAATGGAGAGAAAATGTATGCATAGTGTGTGTGCTGTTGTTGTCGTGGGGGGGGGGGGGGGGACGCGCTAGGTATGGAATAGCGAGCATTGAGTGGAAGAAAGAGAACTACAAGTCGGCAAGATGGGAAAGCAGTTGGTATCTTCGGAAGGACGGGACGGGGGTGGCCCCAGTCGAGTCAGCATCAAAACATTATAACTGACAGTTTTCTCCTCTTCACCTCTCTCGACTGGTATCCTTTTCTTCCTCGCTTCGACCCACTCTTTCTTCCCCCCCCCCCCCCCACCCCCTTCTCCCCCTAAACAGCCTACTCCCGGTTCGGAGGTGCAGGTGGATACTCCGGCTACGGCATGTCCGGATACAACCTCGGTGGAGGAAACTACGATCCGAACGCACCCTACGGTGCTCCTCAACCTCCACCCTCACTGACGAACCAGATCCATCAACAAACCGCTCCTGCATTCCACGTCCTCGAATCTCTCGTCTCTGCCTTCTCCTCTCTCGCACAGTTATTCGAAAGCACATACATGGCGACACATAGCAGTTTCTTCGCGATGGTTGGAGTCGCTGACCAATTCGGAGGTCTGAAGACGTATCTCGGCCAGGTCTTAGGTTTTTTCAGCTTAATACGGTTAGGGAAGAAGATAATCGCTTGGCTGAAGGGTGAGAGAGGAGGGGGCCCCAAAGGTAATCTCAATTGGGCAGAAGAATGGAAGATCGGTCAGGCTTCAGGAGGACCAGGGCAACAAGGTCATCTTGGACTTCCAGGTCCGGGGGGAAGTTCAGGGCCGGGAATGCCAGGATCATCAAGACCTTCAGTCAAACCACTAGTCATCTTCTTCCTCAGTGCCGTCGGGTTACCTTATCTGATGACTAAGCTAGTCAGACTACTCACGAGGATCCAAGAACAACAAAATGCCGAGCTCCAACAACAACAGCAGCGGCAACTCGCTAATGGTATGCAGCCACAACCACGAGGAATGATCATGGGTCCTCCTAACGGACCTAACGGTCCTAATGGATCCGGTGCTCTCGTCCCAGCCGTCCCCGGTGCGGGTACACTTCCAGTCGACTTACCTCGAGGCCAAATCACGTTCGCTCGTGCGTTATATCCATTCGAAACCACACAGGGCCATGAACTCGCGCTGAAGAGGGACGAGATCGTCGCGATCTTGCAGAGGTTCGAGGAGGGTCAAGAAGGTACAGGAAAGGAGATGGGTTGGTGGAGAGGTAGAACGAGAGATGGAAGGGTCGGTTGGTTCCCTAGTAATTACGTGAGTCTACCTGGGGTAGACGTTGATTGACTTCGTGGTTCGTTCAAGTTTCTGACTCGTTTTTCGTTTTATCCTTTCCTACTCTTCCGTCACTCTATCCCCGCATCCAGGTCGAGATCCTTCGTAAACGAGAAGAATCACCACTTCCCGCAACACCTCCAAGAACAATGAGTATCCAAGGAACACCCCAAGAACCGCTGAAGGCCGGTCCATAGGTTCCTCTCCCTACGGCGAACTTACGAGAAGGACGAACCGGATAGCCGAGCAGGCGATCGTGTATTGATCAAGTGCAATCGTGTGGGAGTTAACGGAGATTGTAAAGAAGTGCATTCAGGCGTTTGAGTGGATCGCGAGCGTGTTCATACACTCTCTTGTAGTGTATTGAACTGGGCGGCTATGTACAGACAAGATGTGGAGCAAAAACGAGGACAGGGTATCCGGATATCGGGGTTGTCGGGAGAATCACGGTCTAAGGGATTAATACACGTGCATCATCTATGTTCTGTTATGTACAAGGGAATATCGAGTCAATTACATTACACATGGGCGACCCCAAATCGATGAAATGGAATCGGAATAGGGGCGAAAGCGCTCCTACTAAAAAAGCGTTCATTTCTGATGACCACGAGAAACCGGTGTGCACTGAGTACCGGTATGCTACATCTCTTATCCAGCGTGTATACTTTTTGGGGTGGACGATAGTGAGAACTTGATTGCGAAACGAAATGCAGGCGGGATGAAAGGGTACACCATTGTAAGGTGGGATGCGTACATGGAGTCCGCTCATGAGAAAATTCTCAGCGAGAGGATAGTTAACAAGGGGAACCCGGGTTCTATGACACCAGCCCGAGTGTGTTACCCACCCCCCTGTACCAGTTAGCAGTCCCAATCCTGCCAGGACGTCTTGTTCGATGATCGAAGGAAGATGAGATCAAGCTGGGTGAGACAGACAGACGCACGCACGCACACAAAGGGGACGGGGGGCGGGGGTGAGTTGGAGTTGAGACTCCCGCGTTTGGATTCTGAGTAATCGAGGAGGAATCAGGAAATCATCATCGGGCTTGCCCTTGCCCTTGCCCTTGTTGCCCTTCCGCGCTGGGTTTGGCGAGGTTGTCCTCCTCATTTCATTCACTCATCAACGTATATATCACAGTCATAGGTTCTCCATGCAAGCGTTGACTTCCCTCTCTGTGCCATCACTGGTAGAAACACTAGCCCCACTTTGTTTACCCCGGGTTTCAATCGCACATATTCAGGGGCCCACGAACGTGAACCCCGAAAGGAAAACGACTGGTTGAAAAGGCGAAAAAAGGGCAGCCAGATAGTACCCAGGGAAAAAACGAAAAACAAAAAAATAAACACAAACAAGGACAAAGGACTAAAAGACGAAAGGCCAAGACGAGGCCTCGGATGATGGCTGATCGTCAACAACACTTGGCCTATTCATTTTCACCACTCCTAGTCGCAGAGAACGCCTCTCCTTTCACTCCTTCCGTTCTGCAGGTACCAGCGCCAAGTACAACAGGAGAAGCTCCTCCCGTACTTCATCGCGGACTTCGTCAACCTCAACCTCAACCTCAACCTCAACCTCAACCTCAACCTCAACCTCAACCTCGATCTCGCTCACTGCACTCACACCAACACTCACCCTCCGGATCAAGAACACCCGCAAGGAGTCCCGATATGGCCCAACCGACCGACAAGCTCGTTACGGGTGGGGAAAGGATGGACCTCCAGGCGGTCACATCCAGCACCAGGGGGAATAAGAAAGGAAAAAACAGGTCACGAACTCAAGATGGTGGAAGATCTGCCTCAGGCTCAGCCTCCGCCTCCGGCTCGGCTTCGGCTTCGCGTTCGGCGTCTGCTTCGGGATCGGGTGTGCGTGGTGCTGGTGCTGGGCCGCGTGTAGGAGCATATACGACACCGCTTGGGAAATGGCAGAGTGGTCCCGTTCTTTCTAATGATGCCTATGCGTCTGATCCGAGTGTAAAACGAATGGACAGCAACATCCGGACGGGTAGCGGTTTCCCTTCCCACTCTCAAGCTAACGCCAGCGCCTTCAGTACCCACGCCAACGCCATCGCCAACGCCAACGCCAACGCCAACACCAATGGCAACCGACCCAAACCTGCTCCCAAAGTGAACCCATCCGACCTGTACAAAGAAGCCAAACTTTTCGCGAACACTCTAGCCGCCGCACTCCGCACGACCGACCCTTGGGATCGTGATCTCGAAAGCCACCGTCAGCAACTTCGGACGATGCATCGTGTTTTACTTCTCCAGTATCCCACGAGCCCACATTCACAGACACTGGACAACCTCTGGCTCTCGACGAGTCATATTTTCATCACGGCGTATCGTGCGCGAATATCGGCGTTGGAGAAGGTCGTTCATGCTCAACAAGGGGCAGGGATGGGAGGAGCTAGGTCAGGAGGTGCTGGTGGAAGTGGACCAGTCGAGTTGCGAAAAGTGTTGACTCGTTTCAAGCAGTTCTTGAGCTCTGAAGCGAGTTATTATCGGAAAGTGATTGGGATCGTTGTACACAAAGCAGGTCTAAGATCCGAGGTTGAGGATCACTTGTCTGCTGTCGGTATCCGACTTGGGACTGAAAGCGATCTTGACGATGCGACGTCGAAGTCGACATCAACGTCAACGTCCACTGGTTCAACCCTGAACCCGCAAGAACAAGCCCGAATCAACAAGGAGAATCAAGCACGTTGGAAGTTGAGTCGCGATGAACTTGCGTCCAAGATCGGACTCGTCCATAAGGCTCTGATCTGTCTAGGTGATATCGAGAGGTACAAAGAGCAATATGGCGTCGAGATAGATCGTCGAACAGCTGCAGATTACCCGAACGGAAGGAAAGCCAAGAATCGGATCGCGTCTGGGAAACCAATCCTCCCGGATACGACCGACTTGAACGCCCGATACACAAAAGCTAGACAGTACTACGAAGCCGCTCGTGGTTTGATCCCCGATAACGGGAATCCATCGAATCAACTAGCTGTTATCGCTATCAACGTCTCTGATCGATTCACAGCTGTTTACCACTATTACCGCGCATTGACCGTGAGACAGCCGTTCGCGACGGCAGAAACGAATCTAGCAAGATTGTTGGTGAAAGTGTTACAAGATTTCCAAGATGATAAAGGCCTCGAGCAAGCTTTCCAATTCACGTTTGATTCCGCCGGCACGGGTATGGGTGCGGGTGGAAACGAAGGCGAACAAGAAGAGGACAATGAACTCGAGATCGTCAAATACGAAGAGCTAGTCGTGCACGCCATGTTAAAACACGAGCCGAATTCGCCTCAACTCGACCAATTTATCGATCGTCATCTCGATCGAGTGGAGATGGCTCTCTTAAACCGTAAGATTCCATCGGAAATCATCGTCAAGATGTTGGTTCTCGCTATTTCTGCGGAATGGCAATCGAGAATGCAAGAAGCACCATCGATGGCGGCACCGACGTCTACCAATTCCGTAGCTATGGGTTACGTACTGGACCTCGTTTCTGTTCTCTTGCAAATTACGAGCAGAGAGATCTCAGGGATGACTATCGGGACCGCCGGAAGAAATCTCTCTGAATCCGCACTCGTAACCGATGCAGAAGAGGAACAACAAGAGGCGGCGCTACATGCACGTATATCTGCGGTCACTCGAAGACTTCTCCCCGCTCTTCGCATATTCAGTAAGTGGCTCAAAGTGCACGTCGATCTCGTCCAATCTCAATTTGCCGAAGATTCCTCTTTCTGGGCATCGTACAACGCTTGTCTCGACGATTTGTCCGCTGCTTTCCCATTAGAAAAATTGCCACATCTTGGAGCAGGTTTAGAAGAAGATTTCGACATGAAAGGCTTTGGACCGGTCAGGGAAGGGATGTGCATGAGACCACATGAGTATTCGAGTCAGCCAGCTGGTGTTGAACAACACCCAAACGAGGATCAGTTGATGAGAATCTCGGATTTACTTATTGATGGCAAATTGCTGGGTCATACGACCGCAAAACCACTCTTTGAGCCGCCTTCTTCCTTCCGACGAAGAGAGACAATCGATCCGAATAACGTTCAAATGTATTATCCCGAAGCGGTCCTCCCTACCAACGCACATCCAGAAGCCACATCATTTGACCCATCAGACCCTGCATTCTTACTTCAATCGAGACAGGACGTTCAAGAGGATCGATCGGAGATCGCTTCTGCCAGCACTGAGACAGAGGACGACCCGGTCAACTTGGCTATGCGAGCGACGATCAACGACGGTAGCAGTGTCGGCGGTGATGATTCTCAAAGCGGTGACATGGAGGACGATGACGAAGAAGACGAAATGATCATGTGGAATCCTGAGAGGCAACCGGTGATGGCGCCGGCGGCAGCACCTCAGGCCTCCTTTCTCCCACCTAGCGCAGAGTATCCAACCACTTCCGGAAGCCCTGCCACCGCCCTCGACCTCATGCAATCGCTCATGAAAGGTCAAAATGCCGGGCCAAGACGACCTTCCGTTTCGACCACTCCAGTTCCACGACACCCTTCTAATGTCGCCTCACCCAATTTGCTGTTCGGTGGCGCAACTATGCCCTCTGCCAATTCAAATATCTCCAGTATCTGGTCCAACTCCAGTGTCCCTAGCTTCGGTGTCAACCCGTCCCTGAGTGCTTGGCAGACTGATACAGGGTTCCCTTCAGCCTTCGCGAACACGCATTCGACGCCAGGTGTCCACTGGAATGGTTTCAATGCGAATCGGGATGATCAACAAGCTTCGACACCGAGGATGGATGCTGGACGGGGCGCTTTCGGGCAGCAACATCGACCGCACGGCTAGAGGGGATTCGTGCGCGAACAGGCGATATGACACATCCTTGTTGCTCCAACCCATCAATTAGCTTCAACTAACGCGAACTGGCTATCTTGGAGGTCCACAGCCTCAGCAACTTCAAACGGAGATGCAACCCAGCGCCGTGGATCAGTTGGCTAGTTCGTACGACATGTATTTGTGCGGTCTAAGGGTTTGAATTTACGTACAGACCAAGGGCAGAAGAATACAGTAGAGAAGGAAGACCGAGCCGAGAGGCGAAAGTATTCAGATACAGTATATTATGACTAGGAAGTCCCTATGTGGAGAAGAGAATCGACGTAGACCCGAACGAGGGTATCGGAAGATCGGAAGAATGTGGAAATGTGATTTTGATTATCGAGCACCGACAAGCCACTTGAGTCTTAGGGCGTCGAACCATCGTCCATACAGCAGGTCGGCAACGTCATTTCGGTTGGAGGGAACATCCAATTGATCTAGTTGTGATATGGTGGTCGCGTTTGACGATCCATCTCCATCAGTGACAATATCCACATCGCCAGCTCTGGCTAGAGCGTCCTTATCGAATGTTCCTCGAAGTGTAACGAGCGAGCTACGTGTCCTCATAGCTCTATCGAGTTGTGTTTTAACCGTATTGCTCTGTCGCATCCCGCTCAAAATTTGCATCATCAGTTGTTCTCCCGCGAGTGGGTTAGATTCGTTGAGAGCTGTAAAACCTTCTCTGATCTTTGTCAGTGCTTGGTGCTCGGCTTCTGACTCGGCGTTGCTCTGAGCGGAGAGTATAGAGGACAGGACGACTTCGTCGATGATGGTGGATTCAGCTTGTTGTTTGACGAGGCCCTGGCTGTGACCTCTTGCTCGGCCAACAAAGGAGACATTCTCATTCACGCCTGCGCCTGCGGTCGGAGTGGCGTCCTGTCGTGCATGATGGCGGACTGGCCTGACTGTGCCCATACTCGAAGCGGTTTCGGCAGACACGGAGGACATGTATTCCTCGTCTGGAGTTCGAATCCGCTGTAAATCGATTTGCGATCCAGTACGAGACGAAGGTAGTAGATCGGGAAGAGGCTCGTTAATAGCAAAGTCGCGGATTTGAACAGTTGCCAATCTCTGCCTCTCTTCCTCGAGGTCCTCTTCGTCATCATCGGGGTATTCGCGCTCTCGATTTGGAATCATCGTCGTTGTAGGCCGTTTACTACCAGCCTTAATTGTCGATCCTTCGGCGTCCTCCACGCCGGCCTCGATGACAGTATCATACACCCAACCGCCTCGAGCGATCGTATCTCGATAGTCAATCATAATCGTCGCTTCCTGACTTTTCTTCTGATTCGCCGGAGTTGACTGAGATTTCCCACCGGACTGCCCTTCTTTCCACAGTTGATACCTCGCAATCAGCGGCACCAATTCGTTCGTCCTTCCCGCGCGTAAAATGAATGGATGATTCAAAAGTGCTCGTGCCTCGGGTCGGTTTCGTGGTTCCCTAACAAGACACTTTCGAATGAAGTCTTTGAATTCGGCTGAAAATTCCTCGCCTTCGAGCGTCGGTGGATCCAAATGAGGGATCATGAAGAGGACTTTCATCGGAGGGTAATCCTCAGCAAGAGGTGGTTTCCCATGAACTAGTTCCAGAGCCGTTATCCCGAGAGACCAGATATCAGCTCGACTATCATATGCTTTGGAGCTAATCACCTCGGGTGCCATCCAGTAAGGTGTTCCGACGAAAGTATGCCTCTGTGATCTCTTGCTTGAGACTTGTGCCGCAACTCCGAAGTCGGCGATCTTGACTCGGCCATCAGAGGAGAGCAGGAGGTTCGCCGCTTTGATGTCACGGTGGATCTTGTTTTGGGCGTGCAGGTAGGCGAGGCCAAGTAGGACTTCCCGGATGACAATCGCGATCTCGGTTTCTTTCAGATTACGGATACGTAGCTAAAGAGGAGAGGTACAGGCGAGAGAGTAGTATGGAGGGTCAGAAATGATATCACAGACGAAAACAACAAGGGTAAAAAGATATCATATGTGGCAAAGACTTGACACGGAAAAAAGCCAAGGAGCAATTGAGAATGAAAAGGGCAAGGCAAGGAAGGCCAAAAGGGCAGAAAAAGGGGGAAGACGTGAGGAAGAAAGTACCATTCCACTCACCAAGTCAAGTCCACTCCCACCCGCCAAATACTCCATAACGATCCACAACTTGTAACCTTTAACGAAACTTTCGTAGAACTTGGTGACATGGGATGATTCGGCAAGAGTTTGGAGATGATTGATCTCGAGTTGGATTTCGGCAATCTCTGTGAGTGACCAAGCGAGCGAGTGTTCGGATGGAGTGTCGTGAGGAACGACCGAGTATGCACGGAGTAGAATTATGGTAAGCGACTATGTACGGGAAAAACGATGCTAGGAGAAGGCAGGGGAGGAAATGCGGTGAGAAAGGATACCAAAACACACCTTCATCGCTCTCCTCCAAATTGATCATCTTCACAGCTACTTCCTCTCCAGTAGCCCTATTTTGAGCTTTATACACTACTCCAAAGTTGCCCTGACCGAGTTTCTCGAGAAGGAGGTATTTTTCAGCGGGGTCGTGGAACTGCGGGTGGTTTTGGGTGTAGGTGTCTGCTTGGTCGCGGAAGTTGTAGTGGGAGCCTGGTTGGGGTTGTTGAGGGTGATAGGACGAGAACGGAGAGGGAGAGGGAGAGGGAGAAGGAGACGAAGAAAAGGATGGCGAAGAAGATGACGATGAGGAGGAAGATGAGACGACGAAGCCGGTGGTGTTCTTAGAGGCCGTCCCTGTCCTGGTGGACAGGTCGTTGATAGTCGAAGTCATGGTCGTGGCTGGATATAGGGACCGTACTTCAGATTCGGAGTCGAGAGTCAAGAAAGGCTACCGGGAATGGTGAGAAGCGACTGCAAATGCTCGAACGCAGCCAAAGGTGTTAAGTGAAAGGATTCGGGGTAAGAGAGTAAGTGAAAACGCGAGGGAGATAGCCCAAGATCTAGTGTTGAAAGTTCGTTCCGCTGACCAAAGTGATCCGCTGACATGTATATCTCAGACAACCTCTTTGAATGATCTCTCTCTGCAACCCAATCGATGACAGTCCTTTTTGTTTCCACTACCTAGCGAAAGGATATGACTACGCAGAAATCGAATGAAAATCTTATCCTAGCCGTCGAGTCTGAAAATTTGAATCTTGAATGATCCGTGTACAACACGGTCGATAGGAGTTCCCCGAGATCGACTCGAAAGGGTCCGGCGTTTAGGGGTGAAGTGACGGTGGTATCCGGCTTTATTCCTGATCGATGACACGTTCCTCTACTAAGGTTCAAGGATGGTCTATATGACCTGCATGCTCTATTCATCCCGTTCGACTTTGTTGTGGATGAAAGTGATGCTTCAAACAGAATGATGAGGTAAGTTGTTTGGTGTTGATGTTGTGTCTCCCCCCCCCCCCCCCTCCGTCTCCCTTTTCCGCCGGCAATCTGTCCCCCTCCAGTCCAAATCTCGCGTAATCGTCAAATAAATTGGTCCGCGAATGCAAATGGTGGCGAACGTGACTGTGAGTGACATCATGTCGAAATCAGTCAAAAGTCGACATTGCGCAATACTGACCAGCTTCATGTTCAAAGCACCTTTTCCAGTTTTAAATCGTGTTCTCCTGTTTCCTCCAACAAACGACCAAGATACCCGTTATCTCCTATTTCATCTGTTCAAAGGAGGGGTCACGTCATTTTGAATGGAAATGGAGCTGAACATACCTGTTACGTTCTCACCCATTTCTTGGCATCACAATCGTTCTCATCTCGAGGGTTGATAAACGTATGCCCCTTGAATTCTCCCCACAAGAGTTTCCCCTGCTTTTTGGTTTCATGGAGGTCACGAAATGAAATGAACTGCATCATCCACGCACTTGCCTTCTTTTTGTTTGCCGGAAAGAAAAAAGCGACAAAGTATTGGCGGATCCCAAGCTTACAATGATGGGATCGTCGATGCTCGCTCAAAGTAGGGGTCGGTCAAACAATCAGGGAGCGATCAGGAGGTTCCAGGTGTCTGGAATCTCTGTCGCACTATGATGAACCTGCCTAGGAATCAAGTGAAGACTATGAACTACCGGTGGAAAAACATGGACTCAGTGCTACGTTCAAGAAAAAGAATCAAACATAAAGACATGTGGATCGTGATCATACCAAATCGCTAAGGACGGATCTTGTCATGTTGTGAAAGAGATAGAAAAGAAAAATTCGGGAAAATAAAACACACGAGGAAACGAAATTAAGTAGGATGAATGTGATGAGGTAATGGAAAAGTCGCAGGCGAAAAGAAAAGCAAGAAGAGGAGAAAAAAGAAAGAATGATGACAACGTCCGAAATTGTCATGCGACCGCAGTGACGGACACCCAAAATTCCAATATGAAAGAGCTGCATGTCTGAAAGAAAGCGGGCAGTCCATAGAGGGAGTTTCTGTATCGCAATCAGTGCGTTTGAACCCTATCGGGAGCTCTCTGACTGAGAAGAGAAGGAGATGCTGTTGACACGTTTCACGGTTGAGTACCAGAAGCGGATGTAAACGCAGGTGACTGGAAAGATGAACTTTGGTTCGAAGGACCGGTGCTTACCCGATCAAAAAGGGTGGTGTAGCCACATGCGTCAATTTCTGTCCCCACGGCGCCAATGCTGCTGGCGATCTCTGACAATCTCTGTCGTCTTTCCTCAACTGTGCCACAAAATATTAACAGGCGTTTGATTCCATCCCCCCCCAAGGCCACTAGCACCGTAGACCTTTCATTTGGTACCCGAGGCTCATGGTACTCCAGGAGAGCGTCACAGAGGCGCTGTAACAGACCCTCCGACGCACCAGTCGCAGGTGCAAATAAATGAGAATCAATTTCCGTCCTGAATTCTTCCCAAACGAAACCTGAGGGGGGATCATTCGGCCACCTAACCACGCTTTGACCCGTCCGATGAAGCAAGACCCGATCGTAGGCGCAACAGAAGCTCCATAATTTCAATTTTAAAGCAAACGCAAATTCGGGACTGAGATCACAATTGTTGGCGGATAAAGCCGATAAACCATCAACTATCTCCTTCCGAAATGGATTCGTCTCGGGATCTTCGGGCATGGTGGGACATTTGACTTTGATGATTTCGTCGTAGAAATCTGGAATCGAATGCACGTCAGCTTGGGGTGCAGGCTTGTGGACATCGCACTCTAACATTCTCGCTCGCACAAAAATCAATCTCAAAACTCACGTTGCATGTACTTGATAAGGTCTTTACACAACTGTTCACAGTCAGGACGCGTCACCACACGCCAAAAGTGACCAGGATGTATGACAGGCTCAGACATCTTGGATGTGTATGAGGGTATAGGACTGCTATGACGAGATGGTGCAAAAGACTCATGTCGATGTGTGACAAATTCACCGATGTGAGAAACACACAGCTGAACTGCTTATATACATTTTGACAACTGGACCTAGAGATTTATGTTACCTGCCCCCCCCCCCCCCCCCCCCCCCCTCTCCCTCCTCATCTCCTTCCCTTTCGCTCGAACGAAGCACCAAGGACCTCTGGAGAATCGTCCCTGTTCGTAATAACAAAGGAAACCCGCATTGCCCTGATTGTGCCTATCCCCGTTCTTTTTGTGCATGCATTAAACCTGGAGAACAAACTAACAATCCTTCTTCTCAGATGCCTGTCGCTGACCTTGAGCGAGGTCAGCTGATCATAGTTTCGGTGGTGAAGCAGTGCAGCATGCTTCTAGAGTCTCGGAACTTTCCGGGGGATGATACGTCTCATTCACAAAGGAAGACAACATCCCTCGGAACTCGGATAAGCGCAGACATAACCTTGCAGGATACAGTTTATCAAAGAAATAAGTCTACCTGTCCTCGTTCGCTTCGTTGTTTGTAGCAGAGATGCTATGCAAGGTTTTGAAATTGAACTTGAGAATTCAATCACCCTTTGCGATTCTTACTGGTCACATGACCACGTGGCCTCCGGCTCGTCACCTGATACGTTTACGTTGAGAAAGGTGCAAGTAACACCTTGGTTGTATCGTCAGGTACGATAAGGATGCTATTTAATTGTTTAACAGAGGCTTCCGAGCTCAAACAGCTTGGGTGCTTCCATTGATCCAATGACCAGGTGGCGTTGCTGCGCGGTACCTGAATACCATCTGCAAGTACGTACTGGAGATATCTCCCGTTCTGCCTGGACCCTAACAACACGACTGCCGACCAAACATGAAGTAAAAAGGATATATGGGAGCAACTGACACATTTCGGCCGAAAGCAAGGTTCATTACATGCCTCATGCCTTTGCATCCCGAGATTGGTCCCATGAGAAGAACGACCCACGGTCCGTGCCGCCACCCGCACCTTGCTTTCTCTCCCTTGGATCGCGTCCAGTCACACCATCATCGGGCAACCAAAGCCAGGCTTTCTATTGATTCGTTGAATTCAGGAGCATCAAATGAGGAGTCCATACTTTGACTGTAGAGGTAGTACAGCCAGTACCCAAGAGATGGGCTCGACATGTAAGCTAAGATGAAAGTCCTCTTTTTCTTTCAGCCATGAGCCGTCGTCATCAATGAAGGCAGTGTCCTCGGTTCACATTCGTCATGCGGCTGATTTCATTATGAATGAGACGGCCGTCAACCTTGTGCCAATGGCGCAGAAGTGATACAGAGAATTGCTTAATCACCCCCTGCTCTCAACCAGGGTCGAGAGTCAAACGAAATCTGCATGGGTCGAGTTATATAGTGACTCAAAACATAAAGGATACCCCTCGTTTGTTCCTCCGGGAATCGCATTCATTTGCTCGCGTGACCCCAATCGACCAACCCTTCCGGACCGATCTCCCCGCCTGCCCCCCTCCCTCTTCCGGTTGCACTGGGAACACATATATCGTTGAGAGATGTGACTGCTGATTGCACTCTCAAGACGAGATTGATCTCATCCAAACGAATCGTTGGAAGAAATTGGCTCAACAGATTTGGCTATACATGATGAATTTCGCCACTGAGGTGTTCCTTACCCCACTGAAGTTAAACAGGGAGAGGGAAAGAGATATACATAAGGCATCATCTGCAATACAACGGCCTTTTCGAAACTATCGTGTAATTGATGCTACGAGACCCGTGAGCAAAGAAATCTATCAATCCTAGGATTGATGGGATGCGGTGCTTTGTGGCGGGCTGGATCCCACAGAAAGATCGACCGAAGCACTACCCGTCGTGTGATCTTGCGTGCTATCGTTATCATCGAACCTTGCTGATGGGGTAGCGTAAAAGCCCTCTCGCGCTTGTCTATCCTTCTCCTGTTGTCTCTGGCGAGCCTTCTCACACTCGCCGATGAGCTTCTTTCTCTCCTCTTCCTGGTATGGCTCCCATTTCGGGTCTCCAATACGGTCTCGGCACACCTGCACGAAGGTACCGACTGATGCTTTCATTGTGAAGACGACATCTGCGATCTCACTTTCATTTTTGCTGACAAGCTCCCCGCAGGTCTTCTTCTCGAATTCTTCTATCTCCGCCACAAACAGATTGGGCTTATCACGTATGTCCGGATAAATTTCGACAATGAACTTGTCGTAGAAATCTGACCACAGCAATCAGACGTACATATAAGCAAATGAGCAGTTTTGTAAGCATTGCCCATGTTTCGGCTCAGTGATCGCGTCCCAAACTTTGAACTCACCTTTCAACAAGTCCATTACCTTTGCGGCTTTGCTGAGCTGATATCTTTTCCCGTCTTCGACATCGTATTCGCTCAATGATGAATCAGTGTCACTGTCGCCAACCATTTTTGTGTCCGACATCTCTCCGTTGAGTTGACTTGATGGGATTGAGCGTGTTGAAGTGGCGAAAATGGTTGATAAAAGATATTTGTTTGCCTGGTAGGTGATAGAGTGTGACAAATGTGGAGTGACTGGGAGCCAGAAAACATTGCTCATTCGAAGTCCACCTTATATCCTTATCCGGAATCCCATGTCCTTCAGTGAGAAAGGAAAGGGGGACCCTGGACTCCAACCGTTGTCGTGTCAAAACACATGATTTCCCACCCACGCCCTGGTTACCACGCGCAGGTCGTTCTCAAAACGCCTTCCCCTTCTCCCAGCATTTCCACTGACCACGCGGTCTCTCTGCTCACACAGGTCTACAAGATAACGATTTGGAACCAGTTCTTTCACTTGAGACCTCGATTGATCCTGGGGTCACGCGGGATTCATGATTCTATACGATAACGATAAGTCACATGGATGGCGAATGGTCACATGCATTGTAACCGAGCTACATCCAAGTCATCTGAACAAAGTCCCACTGTCATGTCATATGCCTCCTTCCTCTCTAGTGTGCCTCCCTTCGCCTGGGTGCAGACCTCAGGATGTTGTCGACCCTAAAGGAAGGATGGGCAGAACACGTGGCCAGTCAGTGCCTGGCTAGACAAACGAAGGGGTAAAATCATGCCAGTCGAGAGTGTTAGACTCACCTCAAAATCATCTCAGCGGCCTCACTCGCCGAAACGACGACCTGTTGCTTGAGCTTGTAGGACTCGGTGATACCGAGCGTGCGCATGGAGGCGATTTCACCGGCGTCCATGTCTGCCCCGTGACCAAAAAGAAACAAAAGGGTTCAAGGACGATGAAAGGGAAGTATAAGCAAGAAGCGTCAAGTGTTTCACACAAAGTTTTTGGCGCCTTGATAGCGGTGGTGCCTTGATAGCGTCAAAGTCAAAAAGTAAAAACTCCTTTCCGGCCAAAGCGGACGACTCACCCAAACCAGCATCCATCTGACCCTCGTAGTGTGCCGCTCTCAACTTTGCAACGAGATCTGACGAATCGAAACCACCGTTGTCTGCCAGAATGGTAGGCATCTGACGCAAGGCCCTTCCAAAGCTCTCGACAGCGAGCGCTTTCTTTCCCTTGACCGTTCGTGCGACTTCTTCAACCGCGTTCGACATGAGCATCTCGGAGCATCCACCACCAAGGACGACTCGGGTCTCTTTGACGGTCTGGGAGAGTACGGAGAGAGCGTCGTGGAGGGATCGTTCGGCTTCGTCTACCATTTGGGTGGTGGCGCCACGGAGAACGACGGTACAGGCTTCACCGGCGGCGACACCGGAAAATTTGATGAGCTGGAGGGAGTTAGGGGGGGGGGGGGGCGGGGATGTTAGCAATGGCAGACACAAGCGATCGCGTAGGACAACGAAAGAGGTGGTGAGTTTGACAGGAGAGACGAAGAGAACGGGCGCGAGGTCAACGAAAAGGAAACGCCCGGAGTGGGCGAATAGATCCAATGTGCATTCGAGCAAACGGAGAAACCGATTGACGGAAAAGAAATCACGGACTAACCTTGTCCTCTCCAATCATGATCTCCTCTATCAGATCACATCTTCCAATCTTAACCAACTCAGGTTGATCAAAAGTAGACGCAATTTCACCTCCGGTAACAAGTGCCAATCTCTCCACACCTTCAAAGTCGGCATGTTCAATCGACATGATTCCACTCTCCGAAAGCAAGCTCTCTGGGTAATTGTAGATAAGCTGTCGATTAACGAAGCAGTTGATTCCGTGTGCTGCGATTTTGGCAACTTTTGCCTTCATTTTTTCTTTTTCGGCTCGCTCGAGTTCGGCGAGCTTGCCGGTGCTGTCGACTTTGACGCGGGCACCAAAGATCTTGATCTTGTCCGTGTCCATTGCTGAGGGCGTCACCGACGGGATATAGACGAAAAGGGGGTGGGTGAAGGTGACATGTAATTGCGGGGAAGAGGTGAAGGTGAAAGGGATGTGTGAGATTATATAATCAGTAATCTTGATCCAATCACATAGAACTGAATTCTTTCGTTCCCTTAGACGATTTGCCTCATTGAAAAGCTTCAATGCATGCGACCTTGCAGCGACACCACCTCACTGAGGACACTCACAAGTATTCGCAATCAAGATCTTCGCATTCTCTATCCTCTTCGGGCAGTTAACACCGATCGTCTTATCCAGAATAAACCCTTCATCCAAGTAACTATCCGTCAACTTCCCTCCGACCTTCTTGATAATCTGAATGTGTTCCAAATCCGTCGATCCTTTCAACCTCAACACCGCATCCACAGCTAGGTTCGCGAAATAATCTTTATCCTGCGCGAGGACTTTCGATGAGAGGGTTGTTCGTGCGATATTGAACAGATCTGTACGGAATTTCTCAGGGGATGAACTGTTATCAGACGCTGCAGAGGAAAGAGCATCCAAAGCGGCTCGAGAGGCGATTCGGTAGCCCTCCACTACGGTTTGAGGGTGAACTTTGAGAGTAGTAACCAGTTTCTCGGCTTCTCGCAGTAACTCGGACGCGAGGACACACACTGATGTCGTTCCATCACCGACTTCGTCATCTTGGACCTTACTGATGTTCACAAGGATCTTAGCAGCCGGGTTGTCGAGTGAGATTGACTTGAGAATGGTGGCTCCATCGTTGGTCACCATGATTTCACCGGTTGTGGCCGATTGAAGGATCTTGTTCATTCCTTTGGGACCGAGAGTCGATTTAACGAGGTCTCCAAGCGCCATAGCGCCGACGAAGGAGGAGAGTCGGGCGTTTTCGCCTCGCTCCTCAGTGGCCTGGGGGGGGGGGGGGGG